>PVLA01008638.1:8742-86176 GCA_004027455.1 Hydrochoerus hydrochaeris
GGAAGGAAGGAAAAGGAAGGAGGGAAGGAAAAGGAAGGAAGGAGGGAAGGAAGGAAAAGGAAGGAAGGAAGGAAGGAAGGAAGGAAGGAAGGAAGGAAGAAGAAAAGAAATGAAAAAAGAAAAGAGATCAAAACAAAAAGAAATAGAGTAGTCTGGGCTGTGTGGCATATTTTGGATTTAAAATTACTGTAAAGTGGGCCGATGCTGAAGACATCGTCTGTTTATCTAACAGCACTTTCTTTATTCAGAGAAACCACTGCCCTCCGAGGGCAATTCCAAGAGGGTTTGTGAAGGAACAAGAGCACCCTTAGACAATGGAAGAGAATGATGGTTTTTTCCTCCAAAATATCCAAAGCTATGGCAAAGGGCTGAACTTTATCTGTCTTGAAACCATAATTCAGACTGGAACGATCCAGCACCAGGACCCACATTAATATATTTGTTGCAATAGAAAAAGGAAGCCAGATTTTTTTTTCTGACAGAAAAATCTCATTTGGCTTAGTTCAAAAAAGGCCCTTGCTTTGTAAATTAAGAAATATTCAAGGCATTTTCTTATTAAGTAAATGAGATCAATCTGTAGTTCCAACATTTTTAAATATACTCAAAACATTGTCACATAATACATTGTAAGGTAAGTGATTTAAAACATACAAAGAATTCAACTCAATAATAAATCAAACAACCAAATTAAAAATAATCAAAGTAATTTCAGTGGATATTTCAGAAAATATTGGCAACTAGAGAAACCAACCACAATGCAATGACAAATAAGTACATGAAAAGATGTTCTGCATTGCAAAATGATTGCATAATTTAAACCAAAATAAGATGCCACTGCGTGCTTAATAAAACAGCTGATATGAGAAGGTTCTGACAGTAGTAAATGAGGACAAGACTATGAACAGCAACACTCACAGAGCACCCATGGCACAGTAACTTTCAGAAACACTCTACCGATTTTTTTTATAAAGTTAAACACATGCTAACCATATAAATGAAAATTTCATTTCTGTCCTTAAACAATGCCCGCTGAAATAAAACAGAAGTATCAAAAAACCAGTCAGGGCCGAAGGAGCTGTGGAAGGATTGAACTGCCAAAATTCATTAGGGAACATGTTGGGGTAATGAAGATGCTTTACACTATGACTTTATATATTTGTTAAAATTCATAGAACTATGCATTTCAAACTGATAAATCTTATTGCACATAAATTTTGCCACACTGAAACCGATTTAAAATTTTATTAGTCAGGATATAACAAGAAAATTTATCCCATGTTTTTATTTCCCCAGCCTTTAAGAGGACACTAAATTAAATTTGGAATCTCTAAGTGAAGAATAACGGGCTGTAAGTGCTATTTGATAAGTCTAGTAAATTCTTTAGTAGATAATTTCCCAGAAGTTGAAGTAATGAATTACTTCAGTTACAGAGACATCTTGAAAGATCAGTATTTCCAGTTTTTTTTGTTTGTTTTCAACCAAACTGAAAAAATATTCCATTGAATTGTGAACTTTTGCATTTAAAATTTTTTTGATGATAAACTACGTTATGGTTTCCATCTAAAATGTCCCCCAAAATTCTGACATTTGGAGGTGGAACCTGGTCAGAAGGGGTGAGTACTGGGAGTGTGATTTGGAAGGGTGTATTCTAGTACCTGGCTCTTGCTTTTTCTCTTTGCTTCCTGGTTGCCATGTGTTGAATAGCTTTGCTCCACCAAGTCATTCTGCCATGCCATTTCTACAATGGAGGCAGGCAGCCATGGACTGTACCCACGGAAACTAGGAGCTAACATAAATCTCTCCAGCTTTAGGTTGAAAGTGTATCCCAGTAGCAAAAAAGTGATGAACTAAATTGGTACAAGAACGGGATTGTTGTTGTGACTATAGCTGACTATGTGGTTTAGAAGTCTTCAGAATATTTTGTAGGAGGAGTTTGGGAAGATTTAGAGATGCAAGCTACAGAAGTCCTAGAATGTTATGAAATGTGCTTGATGTGAAATACTAGCCAGAGCTGAAAAGACGAAAATGTAGAAATAAGGAGAAAAACTGCCAGGGTCAGGAGGTTTTAGTTGAAAACAAGGACTCCATTCACATTTGGACTAGGGGCCATGTGTGTTATGCTTTGGCAGAAAACTTGTCAGTATGTGTTTTATTCATGTCCTAAGACTTAGAGGGAGACTGAGATTAAGAATAACAGATTTACTAATCTTGAAGAAATTTAAAGATAGCCTAATATTCAGGCTATGGTATGAGGACTCCTGACTGCTTTTAATTTGATTTAAAGTGAGAATCAGTAACAAAGAGCAAAGCTGAGTGATTTGAAAAGCTTGAAATTTTATCAGAAAGAATGCATTTTCAAAGTTAGGGCAAAAAAAATAGTTGTTTATAAGATTAGCATTTTGATAAAGCAAAATACTTTATATGGGGACAAGTAAACAGATGTGTTGAAGGCATCCTAGAAAGTCCCCACCCATCTCAGGATCAAGGGTGCCAAACTGAAAACCTTCCATTTGAGAAGAGAATCCTGGTGATGCCTTTTCATTTGGGGCTGCATAAGGAAATGTACCCCTGCGTTCAGCAGTGCCAATAGTCAGAAGCTGCTATAGCCTTCGTCTGAGAGGATCTGGCTATCACTCAATATCATAGATGATACCTGATCTTGGTATCATCTATGTGGTGCTGGTTTTCCATGCATGCAGAATGCAAGATCTATGGGGTCATTGAGACTTCCACACAAATTTTAGAAGGCCTGGGAGGCCAGGCAAAAAAATATGTGATGGAGTCTGTACCAGGAGATCATAATAAGGCAATTCATGAAGCTGAAGATGCAGTGGAGGTAAAGGTGCCAGAAATGTGGAACATCCACTGAGGAAAGCCTTAGGCCATTAGCAAAGCCAGCCTGATAGAGAGGCCACATAAGCTGCAGCCAGTATAGGAGAAGGTTATGCAAACTCTTTGGAGTTTATATTCACCAGATTCTGTCCCAAGTGTTGGATTTGTAGCCTCGGAGTTTAATGTTTGTCCTGCCGGTCTGACATTGTTAGCCTGATCATTAAATGGTGGAAGCATTTAATTTTAGTTTTTTATTTTTCTAAGGGCTCACAGCTAACATTTTGTCTTGAGTCTCAGAGTCTTATTAGTTGCAATGCTGCAACTAACAAGAATTTGGTTACTGTTAAAGTTAGACTAAATGCCTTTTGTATATTGAGATGGACATGAACCTTTTGGAGGCTGGTGGTGGAATGTTATGGTTCAGATCGAAAATGTTCCCCCAAATTCTCATGTTCCGATGTAGGGTTCGGTTAAAAGGGGCAGGGATGGGGGTATTCTAATCCCCAGAGCCTCACGTTTCTCTCTTCCTCCTGGCTGTCTTGTGGTGAAACAGCTTTCCTCCTCCATGCCATTCTGCCATGCGTTTCTGCCTTGGAACTGGCCAACAATGTGCTGAATCTACTAAAACCGTCTGCCAAAATAAACTTCTCCTCTTAGTTGCAAGGGTCAGGTATTCTGTCCAGTGGTAAGAAAGTGACTAATGTAGACTACTATGAGATTTTTATCTTTTTGCATGTGACTTGGAGTTCAAACTTGATGGTAAGATATGCCAAAGGTCCTCCCATAGCCATCTGCCTCTTCAGAGAACCATGTTTATCAGCAATTAAATATATTAAAAAAAAGCAATGAAATAAATACTGATCTTTGTCTCATGCTAACAATAAAACAAACTGTTACATGATGCTTGTAATGTTCCAGGATTTCCTCTAAGCCATTTACACCTATGAACTCATTTAGTGCCCACAATAATTCTATAATTCAATATACTAATAATCCCTTTTATAACTGAAGAAACTAAGACACAAGGAGGTACATTTTGTGGAAATAAGAAGGAAATCTGAGAATAGTTGGAGAGGGGAGGACTGGGAGGGGAAGGATAAGTAAAAACAATTAAACTATCTATATATACATTCCCCTAGTTATTATTCATTATAAACATATACTAATAAAAAGAGGCACTCCAAAGTCTGCATTTACACCCTGAAGACTGATCACACAATTAGACTATATAATGTTCATCCACAGATAAATGAAATGTTGTGTTTTTCATGAATATATTACACTAGAAAAAAATTCTATGGTGGGAAATTAAAATATGAATCCAAATGGAAAGGAGACTACTGCAAAATTCCCAAGTTTGAAGGCAAAGTCTTCTTTAAAAATAGATTGGTTATTCTAACTATGAGTTAGAATAACTATGAATTTCTTTGGATTTTTTAAAGTGATATAAGAATTTAATTTTAAATTCTCAGAATTCAAAAAATTGCCAAATTGCAATTTTGAACTTGCAATTATTTAATCTTTTTTCCAAAATTGAACTCCTAATTATTTAATCCAATAGTGACAAATCATAAATATCAACAACATGGTAAATATCTAGAGATGTTAAAAATTCTCTGGAAGGTATGTATTGCATTTTAAATCCTGGTTAGCATTAGATAGGTTAGAGGAGAAAGTTAATTTTACAAGATTATCAGTGTCTTTTCCAGGAATAATATATATATATATATATATATATATATATATATATATATATATATTACATTTTCCTATGTATAATAAAAGAAATGGTATCATCATTTAAAATTTGAAGGAGCAGTTCAGGGATACATAATACAAACATAACTTGCATGTCAAAGCTTCTGGGATTGTCTCGGTTACTTGGTTACTTTTACTTTTCTCTCATGGCTGGGACAAAATACCTGACACTCAAAATGAAGGAAGGAAAGGTTTATTTATTTTACAGTTTGTGGAGGTTTCAGTCATAAGCAGTTGGCTCTAAGGCAGGGTGGCCTGGCACTGGGGCAACACTTCAAGGCAGCAGCCAGAGCAAAGAAGGGAAGAGTGAGCCTCTTCTCCTCCCTTACCCTGTATGCAGGCTGCCCACCACCCCAAGGGAGGGTGTAGCACTGACAAAATATCTGTGCCCTCCTCTTGCACAGGATGAGGACATTTACAAAGTAAGAACCCCAGCACCCTGCTGAGTCTCTCAGTTAAACTTCTAAACAGCTCAAGTTGACACCATGTATCAACCATAACAGGGATGTGAGTCCAAGGACTGATCATTATGAATCACTATGAATGAATTCTTAAGAAATCAGTTTCACTCTTCTCAAACTAGAGAAGTTTTGAAAGAACATGTTTTTAAAATAATAGCTATGCATGTACCCTTTTGTGACCACAGACATAATGACCCTTTATGTCCCACAGCACTAAGGAACACTATAAAACCACTAAGCTGAGCTGCTGATTTCAACCCTTTGAAAGTCATTGAAGAGAGTGTAGACATCCATCAAGAACAAAGTGACAGTCAGAGAGAAGAGTTATGGGAAAATGTTAAGTGAAAAATTGGTGTTCAGTTGTTTTTGAATACATGTCAATAATAAGAATTAAAAGGAACTGATATATGTCAATATGGTTTTAAGGAAATGAGGCTGGAAGTTGATTTTTTCATATTTTTTTCCTCTTGCATATGTGAGAATAAAATGAAATCAAGAGTAACCGGAGGTCTATGTGTCTCCCGGAGCCCAGGGACCTATTGGGTGAGTACGATGGGCAGGGGAGAACTGAGCCTGTGTGCAGGGAGCTTCTGCCCTCTGCGGCCTCCTGCTCCCTAGTGGCCCAGCGGGTCTGCTCCTAACCACCAAGTCACAGGAGCAGCCAGCAGCGTGGTCTGCTTAACCCAGCACTCATTTCCAATTCCCTTGTCCTGTTCCACCTCAGCTAGAACCTCAGGTTCTCATCCTAGGACACGGTCCTAGGAGTCTTCACGGAAGTAGGAACCTCTCCAGGGGATCCCAGTGGAGCCTCGGCAGTGTTCTGTTGATGTCACCATGAAGCATGGGTGTCCAGCCTCCTGGCTTACCTGGGCCTCAGTGAGTGAAGAGAAGTCACCTCGGGAAGAACACAAAATATATAAAGGAGTGAATGATCACAGGATACAAAATGTCCTGTTGATCCTTGATAGCTGGAGTCTCAGATACCCGCAGAAAGTCTGGAGGGATTGGTGAGAGTGGGCAACATGAAACCTAAAGAAATGAAAGGGAGAGGTGTAGAGACAAAGTTTCTCCATATAGAATTTTGGGAAGGAACAAAGCAGGAAGTTCCCTAAAGGCAATGACTATGAATGACATCCAATTTGCCCCCAGCTCTCATTATCACAAAGGAAATTCAATACATATGTGTGAAATTGAATGTATCAGCCCTGAATCAGATTATGAAAAGTGTTGTTCATTTTCAAGCCAAAATAATCTTCCCTGTGGACCTTACATTTAAAAGTGATTAACACGAAAGTCACAGATACAGAGGATAGGAATTAATTCTTTTATTTCTGTGTAGATACTTTCAAGCCCTATGTTCAGAATATTTCACTTTGTAAACTGCATGGTTATGATGATTTTTATTAACTCTCCTCATACTGTACAAATTTCTTCAAAGACAAATTACACTATTTATCGATATTATGAAAATAAGAGCTGGTTGCAATGAGGCAGGGGTAGAAGGACAGAAAGTAGAACCCCAGCTGATGTAACTGTAAGGTGTAGTAATCGTTTTTAAAGCTTTCAGATACACACATTACACTGGGTTTCCAAATGCACCTAGAATTATTACTCAGACTTTCCCAAGACTGTGTAAATATGCATGAAGCATGTTTTCAAGCTCAGCCAACTGGAACAAACCCATTAACAGGCAGATTTTCTAGTTTATCAAATGAAGCTAGGCCAAGTCCTTAGGAATGTGTTTTTACATGTTACATGTATTCATTAGATCTCTCTAGAATCTCAAGGATTTTTCTTTTATGAGACAGGATCTCACTATGTAATTCAGACTGGCCTTGACTCACTATGTAGGCCAGGCTGGCCTTGAACATTCAGTGACCCTCCTGCCTCAGCATCCCAAGTGCTGAGATTCCAGGTATGCACCACCACACCCAGCCTGCAGGGATTTTTAATGTGCAGTGTCAGATGTTATTCTCCAAAATGCTGAGTTAATGTAATATATGCTTCACTTTATAACCCAGGTGTTAACTCTTAGGACATAAAAGGCCAAGCATGGATCACCAGTGTTATAAAGAGTTTTGCTTCTAAGTTCCCCAAATGTTGTTTTCCCCAAAGCTCTGCTTCTTCACCAATACCAGGAAACTCGACCTCTTCATTCCACATCTACCATAGAGAATCTCCTATCTCCCCAGGGCCAAGGAGGCAAGAATTAAATCACTTGTGCCTCATGGACCAATACCTCTGAAAAAGCCACTTTATCCCACATGAAAATGTTTATTGATTGAGTTATTTCTTAGTATGCTTTACCTACTCTAAACTCCTATAGTGTTACCAACTGCACAATCACCTGGTACTTCTCCAAGCCTTCTCTTGTTAGTTTTCTCTCTCTTCCATACCTCCATACAAATAGGTTGGATGAATTTTCTCTGATAATCGATATCTTAAGGTAAAAAACATCTTTATTCCTTTTCCATGCCACCTGGCAAAAGCATTCCTACTGTTTTTCAAATAACCATTTGGCTCTCAAATGTATTGTTTCATAATTCAAAAAATATGTACTGTCATTGTTTGATTGTCCACTTTTTAATGCTTTGATTTTGTGACTTGAGCAACTACTTCTAAGATAACAATATGTAATTTATGAACTTGTGATTTCTTACAGTTTTTTTAAATTCTGTGTTATTCCTACCCTTTTTTCTGTTTTGCTTTTTTTCTCTAAATAAAAAAAGAAAAGAAAAGAAAAGAAAATATGTACTGGTGGTTTCTCTTGTGACAAACCCAAAAGATAAAATATACCAGAATGAAAGAGTTAACAGGAAGCAGAGAGGCTGGAGTTTCTCAGAAGAGGACATCAAGGGACGGTGAGGGTGGGGAGGAAGGCGAGAGATGGGGTTGGGATGTGTTAGGAGCTGCGCCAACCCCACACAGGGGACGGAAACAGCTGTGTACCGCAAACGTGTACAAAAATAAAAGAAAAAAAGGGAATAAAAAGGATCAAGCATTGAGGTGGGAAAGTGAAGGAAAGGAAAGAAGATGAAAAAAGAAATTCAAATGTGTCATGTACATGCACTAATTCCCCACAAGAAATGTACACATTATGTACTAAAGCCATATACTAATAAATAACAAAATCAATGTTAAAATTTTAAAAAGAGCACACACATAAGTTTCATATATACCTACCAGCTGCCAACTTACAGTATACCTTGGTGTTCACGCCAAATGCCTCCTGGCTAAAAGAACACTTATCTGGGCCCCCTATGGCACACTTTGCTGAATTATCATAAAATCCTTGGATTTGAAAACATGAAGCCATTTACCAAAGGGCCAGGTGCGACTGTGCCTCTATGTGTGTTGTGTGTGTCTATGTACGTACGTGAGTGCCCATGTGTCACACGCCTAGTCTAATTGACAAGATATTTAAGTGAACATGTTTTCTGTGACAAAACACACCCCTCTTCCAAAGGCAAGACCCACACTTGCAAAAGACAGGCCATTCGGCCTCCAGCCAGCTTGCGATCTGTCTCGCTGAAGTTGGCTTCCCTTTCGTTTATGATACTTTTTTTTTCTGAAGATTCACAGAGGGCAAAGGCTAGGAACTAACAGCAGCTCAGCAGCTTCATTCTCCAAGAAAATATGTCTTAACTGCCTCATTCCCGCCCCACCCCTAAAGCAACTGCCTCCTCCAAGGACACCCGCATTTTATGGTCTTGTAAAAAGCTCGCATATCTGATGATCAAGATGAGCATCAGGGAGACACCAGAAGTTCTCTTCCTCCTACCCTTCACCTTATCTCCTTCTTTACAGCTCTGTTTTCCTGTCACTGGGGTCACTGAATCATAAGCCTAAGAGGAAAAATGTTCGCTTAAAAATATTTTTTATGTTATTTAGGGGTATTCTGAATCTTCATAGCATATCGCATGTCGGCCAACGGAAATGTCTGTATGTTACTTCACACAACCTCCAGCATCTCACCCTGTTTTGCTCCCCCAGCCCACCAATGCCTGTCTTCCTTGAGGTCAATGATTATATAGTCCATCTTGTAGCCTTAGCACCGAAAATAGTGCCTTGCTCAGAGTAGGCACTCGATAATATTTGTCACATAAAATCTACAAAAAGCTACTGTTGAAGGGTGGGACAGGGAACGTAAGCAGAATGAAGATGGGTTATGTACGTGAACCAGTTCCTCATACTGAGCGTAACCACTATGTGCTGTAAACATGGACTAATCAAAGTAAAACGTAAAGAAAGAACACTATCATGGAAAATTTCTACCATCGCATTCCAGCAAGAACCCCCAGTTCCTGATGTCTGAAAAGTCACATTCGCCTCATGATCTTCTTCATTTCAGTCTCTCTTCCCTGAAAATCCTATATACCCAGTGCTTGGCAGCACTTCCGGGCAATACTAGGAGTCACGCACAGCTTTGTTCAATGAGTGAATAGAATGAATAAATGTCGTTCTGTAGCATATGCCTTAGGCACCAACTTCATCTCCGTCACTCTATCCCAATGTATCGCCTTCCAAATTTCCAGTCTGTCTGTAACTTGATGTTGGGTTTTACGGCCCCCTGTAGCTTCCCCTAAGCAAGCCAGGCCCCAGCTCCTCCTTTCACACATGCAGGATGTGTGTCCCCTGTTACCTCCATGACGTGATGTCCAGATGACTTGTGTTCTTCATTGACCCTCTCTGAATCCCTATGACATTCTGTGTGTGACAGTTATAAATGTGGGTGTTCCATTTGGCAGTGTCACCTCAGGACTTTTTGTTCACATATCTTTCCCTTCAGCAAGGTTTATACAATGATAGCAGACTGAAACTATGCCTTAAAGTCTTGGACTGACTTCAGTGACTTAAATAACTTGGTGTTTCTTTAACTCTCTACATACTTCACTTTACCATTGTGTGGCTCCTCAAAGAATAAAAATGAGACTTTAAAAAGAGTAAGATCTATACATATCAAACTCCTGAAAGGAGAGAAAATCACCCATGCCACACCAATTTATTAATGTGGAGCAGGGAGCTTATAAGTAGAGCTCCCTAAATGCTTACATTTATAGCCATGAGAATCAGGGGAGAAAGTAAAATGCTAGAATTTCAGCAGAATACTTCACTATTCTTACTACTTATTGCTTGATGCGTGTATTCGTGTGAGTGTGTGTGTGTGCGTGTGTGTGTGCACACGGCACTGAGGTTGAATCAAGGATATTGTACTTGCTAGGAAACTGCTTTACCATTGAGCTAGGTCCTCAGATCCTCTTACTGTTTCCTGAAATGCACCTCTGTCTCGGGTCCTTTCCTGCCACACATTCGTCCAGGTTCTCTCCCTGTCTACCCAGGCCCATGCGGGCCCCACTTTCCTGAGAGGCCTCCTCCATCTCATCGGCCCATCTGAAACCCTGTGGGGCTGCAGCCCTCTCAAAAATGCTGCCTCCTCGGTGCTCAGACCTATATGTCCCTGCACAAGGATAACAATGTTTATATTTTAAAAAACAGATGACTTGGGCCAAAGCATGAGCCTATCTTGATTCAAATGACAGCTTCATCTTCTCCTCCACTTTCCTGCGTAGAGTTCCTGCAGTTATTACGTGTTCTCTCTTGCCCTGTACAGTGAAGAGTTTTTGTTTAAACATTTATTTCCCTGTGAAAGTATACTCCTCTTAAGATCATGGATTTGTGTTACTGTAGGATTCTACCACCAAGACTAGCGGCATTATATACACAGAGTAAGAAACAACTGAAAACCCAGTAAGGACCTGTTTAACACACGCGTTGTGATAATCTAGAGTTGGGGAAACCTGGAATTGAGCTATGCTGCTTCCTACAGCAGCAGTGCGACTTTGGTTCTGTCACTGACATCCTCGGTCTCACTTGCTGCCCCTGTAGGTGCCGTGTCCTGTGTCGTTGATGGCGTCATGGTCAGTGTCATACTTTAGCCTTCTCTTCCATCCAGAGCTGGAAGAACAGCCATAGCTGTAGCCAGAGACAATGTTTTATTTTAAGGGATCTTAAAGCTCTCTTCAAAAAGTTAATTGACTCGTATCATATTTGCCTGAAGTTTTTTCTCCCAAACTCATAAGAAAAGATAGTATGGGAAGGTAACAAAAACCAAAGAAAGGAAACATTTAGAATATATATGCTCACTTTGAAAGCCTCAAAAGATACTGCAAAAGCCTTTACTGTCAAATATCACTTGGTAACCCTTGATGGGTCTCCAGCCTCGGTTAAATAGCAGGTTGAGTTTTGAAGATGATTTTATGATCATTGCTATCATGGTCAAAGCCTTTAACTCTACCCTTTCATTGAGTGAAAAAGGTCAAAACCACCTGTGACCATTTCAAACATAACATTTCCTTGCTGTTTGCTATTTTGCAACTGTTCTGCAGTCTAAAGGTGTCCAGAAAGGCCCGAGCAGCAAAGCAGCAGTCTTCCAGGGACTAAAAAATGCCTGCCTGTGTGGCTCTGATTCCCACATGCCAAAACAGTTAAAGAAGCAGGAGTAGGTTAAAATCATCAATGTGTTTCTTTGTTCTAAGTCATTGCATACAGCTCCTGTGTGCAATTTGTTTTCTGTTATGCAGACTTTGCTATCTTGTTGGCAACTTTCAGATGGAGGGTTTCCAGCTTGAAAAGTTTCTGACTTTCTATGAGTTGATTCAGGATAAGATTTCAAAATGGAAAGTGTAGCAATTACTCAGTGAAAGAAGAATCAATGAGGAGGAGCTAAAGATGGCCGATCATTAAGCAAAAAAATACAAAGCCTCCCAGGAAAACAGCTCATATACCAGAATAAAACATCCTGGAGAGATCCATACAGAGAGATATGGATCCTCTTGACACAGGAAGAGGTTAAAGTGAAGAAAGCTCGTCAAACATGCAGTCTCGGCTACAATTGGAACAGCTAAAATTACCGGACACAGCACTTTCCGCTGTGACCCACCAAGTTCACGCCAGCCTAAATTCGTGCCAGCCAGCAAAGCCACCCAAACTTGTTCCCATCACCACTCATGGGAGCCACATTCACTCTGAAGTTGGGGTCGGTGAGCCCAATGGAGAATGGAGCCGGTGAGGGGACCTTCATTAATCCACAGTTAGTGCTAGCAATAAGACCCCCCCAAATGGGAAGGGCACAACCAAGTGGGCAGCATGTTAGAATCAGGCAGGAGGAACCTGAACTATGGGCAACAGTGACTTCAATTGGTTGCTCCCTCCCCAGAGCAGATTCGTGGAATTTGCTAGGACTAGGTCACACCCCTGGCCAGGACCCAATAAGCCATCCCAAATCAATCCCCTATGCCTAGCACACACTAACCTGGTGAAGGTCCCTGAAGTTTGGCTGGCCTGGTGGGGAGGGGCCAGCAAAGCAGCCCCTGCTTACACCTCAGGGACAAAAGTAGGCAGGAGAGGGCAGAGGTCCCTTGCCAGCATGCTTAAGAGGAACCCTGGCTGACAGGGAAGGGTGCTGGGATCTCCATGTACACCTGTGTGGAGGAAGCCAGGACCATGACAGGAGAGAGAGGCAAGAGGAGGCCCCCAGCCCAGAACCCTGAGAGCACTGATCCAGGAGAGGGAAACACAAGGGAGACTGAGGGCTGCAAACATGCAACATCAGACATGGCTTCAATAGACATTAAGAGATATCTTTGGGACATTGTAGACAAGCTCAAAACTGAAATATTAAATCAGATAAAGCAAGATGAGAAGAGTAATAAAAGAAATGCTAAGCATCTCTCAGGAAGACATAGATGGAAGAAGGGAGGAACACAAAAAATGGAAAGAAACATTCAATAAAGCATATAAAGGAAATGTAGAATACATGAAGCAGATTCAAAGAGATTACCAGGAAATTAAAAACTCCATTGAAAGCTGGCAAAACTCCTTAAAAGAAACTAAGGATAGACTATCAAAACTTGAGGACAAGTTTGTAATGTGTAATCATGAAAGGAAAGATCTCTTAAAATTAACAAGGAAACAGGCAGTAACAATAACAAAGGATAGAAGATGACAAAAGAACCTATAATTTAAGAATAAGAAATGTGAACAAAGAAGCAGGAATACAAACAAATGAATTACAAAGGCTATTCATGGAAATAATTAAGGGAAACTTCCCAAGCATGGGAAAAGAAAATGACATTCAGTTATGTGAGGCATACAGAACTCCAGCCACCTACAACCAAAACAGAGCTACACCCAGACATATAATAATCAAGATACCAGAAATTCAACATAAAAACAGAATATTAAAAGCCATCAGAAAAAAGAAACAGATTACCTATAAAGGTAAGCCCATCAAGATCATGGCAGACTTCTCAGCACAGACCATCAAATCAAAAAGAGCTTGGAGCGCAGTCTTCCAAGCCCTGAAAGAAAATAACCTCCAGCCCAGATTGATGTATGCTGCAAAACTGTCACTAGAAATTAATGGAGAAACAAGATGTTTCTATGACAAAGAGGAACTGGGGGAGTTTGTGACCACCAATCCAACCCTACAGAGAATAGTGAAGGACATTCTAGAGAGACAGAGAGAAAAGAAATACCAGGATTTTAGGAACAGTGGTAGAAAGGCCTCAGTGAATGGGTAGGCAGTAGAATGAAGGAGAAAAGTAAACAAACAAAGGCAGAAGAGTAGCATAGCAGAAATGAAGCAGAGAAGGATGGCTAGAATCTCTAACATAGTTGGCCTTGATACAAAACCACATTACTCACACCACTCTGCTTAGATGTATTATATTCCGTTCCAGTCATTCTACCTGTACTAGACTTGAGGGCACAGACAGTTATCCCAAAAATAGCAGGATATAGTATGGTAATCATTCTTAATTTCCTATTAACTTAATCTAAAGCTCTGTATAACCTATACTGTTTTACCATGACTGATCGTAATCAAATCTCATTTGTTAGATCGCTGTTTTGTATTGATAGATTTTATTCAAAGCTGTTATGACTTATAGTATCAAGTCTGAGAGTATAGGCAACTGCACTGAAGATGACAAGATTCACTAGAATATCCTCTCTGGTTTTATTATTACCTGCCTTTGAAGTTTTATACTGTCTACAATGTTTTATTTTTACTAATATTGTTATGTACTGCTATATTCAATTATACTGCTATATTTCAATTATGCCTGATGATATAGACAATTCTATTGAAGATAATAAGAGACAACACAGTAATCATTGTAGATCACCTTGTACTGTGGTTTTATATGACTTTTTGGTTTCATGTTTTTATAGGAATTTGTTTTGTTTTGTCTTGCTAGGTTTTGTTTTTCCCTCTAATACAGAAAGGATGGAAATACATGTAAAGACTCATGCATGCATAGCTGTTTACAGTCTCATTGTTTGAATATCTACTTTTTATGCTTTAATTTTGTAACTTGAACAACTATTTCTAAGAGGACAATATGTAGTTTATCAACTAGTGATTTCTTACTGTTTATCTTTTTTTTAATTCTGTATTATCTCTACCCTTTACATGCTTTTTTCTCTTTAAATAAAAAAAAAGAAGAATCAATGATCAATGAGTTTGCACAGCAAATTCTCAGGGAAGAGGGAGGTGAATGTGCTCTGGACCATCCACGGGAGCCCTACCTCCTAACTGAGCAAACATTGTATTCCATGGGCCTCGGTGGGAGCTGGGAGGAGATCTGTTGGCTTTCATGAATGCATTTATACTTGTGATCCTAATTAAACATCTAAGAAGCAAATTGCAGATGACAACATTGCCAGTCCCATAGATCAGTCTAAGTGTAAAAGAGTGTTAAAAGCAACTTCTGAGCCTTTGGATACTGTCCACGTGACTTCCTAACCTTCATCGTTAAAAATGCTATAGCAGCATCTCCCCAACATCATCATCTAATTCTTGCATTTCTCAAGACATCAAATGTAATATTGTAGGAAAATTTGGTTTGTTGGAGAATCTATGCTATAAATTTATACCTGATTTATCCCTTCATAAACTCTTTCACTATGTTTTATCTTCTCCTTAGGAAGTGTTCTTTCCAATTTGTCTCTACTAGATCAAAACCACTTTTCTCAAGTTCAGGCAATAGATTCATTTCTCCCAGGGAATCCTTTCGAACATAGTTTCAATAATAATGTTCACTCAAATAAAAGACATTCCAATCAACCTCATAAAGTATCTACATCATTCTAAAACATTAATGTCCTTGGTAAATATGCATTCACTGTGTGCTTTACACAGAGCAGCTGTATAGTTAATATCTGGTGAATGCATAAAATTTCCTTTACCTTCTCATATCACCACATGAAAAGTCAGCCATGTACTATCATTCTCTATTAGTGCACATCTTAGCTCACCAAGCAGATTTATTATAAAGCAAAAGCAGTTACAAAAAGCCATTAGCAATATTAAGAAAAATTGTGTGGGGAGACGTCAGCACAGGGTGGAACAGGACTTCCAGAGCTCATTCCCTGCAGAACCATCAGTGAAGCTAGGTGACAAATTACAGTGCCTGGATACTATGCAGGGATCAGGAAAGATGTCTGGAAGAGGGGAGAAAGGCCAGATTTACGTTACTCCATCATTTCTCTCCCAACTCTGGATAGCACTGGAGTGTGGAGAGAGATATCCTCTGCTTGGGGAAAGGAAAGAGAAATGAATCCTGGACATTGCCTTGGAGCCCAACATTGTCCCCACCCTGGTCAAACCCAGTGCCAGGCCAGGTGCCACGGCCCAGACTCCAGGCTGGTATCCCCAGACTGAGTCTCTGCGGTGGCCCATTGCCAGACCAGCTCTGCAGTCACATGCTCCAGACCAGCACTCATGGATAGAGCCTCCAAGTCCACCCCCTCTACAGGTAGGATTCTGTGTTTCCATTTCCCAGGCCTGCCTAGAAGAACAGGTCTGCAGGCCCACACCAGGTCCACACCAGCAGCCCTGGGCTCCAGTGTACACTGGCCCTGCCTCTCAGGCCCCAGATGTGCACCAGAGGGAGGCACCAGCAGCCCCAGACTCTTGACAGACTCCAGCAACATAGCAGCCCCACTGCTCCAGATTTCCTGCCCTCACCTTAGACTCAGGGCAGCCCCAGCACCCTTGTCTTCAGGCCAGCACCATGAGCCCAGCCTCCTTGCTGGCTCCCATGGGTGCAGGTTCCAGAACAGCCTAGAATCAGGTCAATCAACCCACAGAGCCTCAGGTTTCAGGTCTGCTCCATGCCTGGTCAGCACCCCTGATATCAAACACTGGGGTGGCACCTGTGGAAACAAGACACAAGCTTCCTCAGTGCCAGGTAGGACCCTGCAACCCAGTCCTTTGGGCCCCTACAATCCCATATTCAACAGACCCAGAGTCCACACTTGTCCCTGAAGGCCTCAATGCCAACCAGGTACTACACTCCAAAATACCATGTTCACAAAAGCCCACGACATACACTCAGGTTCCAGACCTATCCACTGAGCTGGGTACCTGGCCAATCCCAGCACCTGGCTGACTACTTCCAGTGCATATTCAAAAGCCACTTCAGCACCAGGTCAGTCCCTGGGAATCCATGCTTCAAGCTGGCTCCCCTAGAGACATAGGCCCATGACTATGAACTCAATCAACTGGACAATTCCAGTGAATCAGGAATCCAAACCCCATGCCGTGAGTTCAGCCACAAGGCCAGACAGCCTAAGCAATCCAGCAGCAAGCCTGTCCGTGCCAGATTACCTAGAAGAGTCTGTGAAATGGTTAACTAAGAAAGGCTTTCTCAGCCAATGTCAGTTACAGAAGACTAAAATAAGTCCTACTTCTCCAAATGCACAGCCATCAATGTAAGGCAATCACAAGCACTGCAAACTAAAGAAATATAATACTGCCAAAAGAATATCATTTCCCAGTAGCACATACTCCAAAAAGTGGACATAGATGAACAGCCTGACAGAGTCAAAGGTACCACAAAACAGGAAGCTCAGTTAATGAACTCCAAATAATATGGAGAAAGAACTTAATGAAACCAGGAATTCAAATCTGAAGAGAAGATACTGAAAATAGTAAGGAAAAAAATCCAATCATGTCTTGGTCTCTTAATTACTTTTCTTCATTGCTGGGACAAAACACCCAACACCTAAAGTTAAAGGAGGAAAGGTTTACTCTGACCCACAGTATTTGGAAGATTCAGTCTATAATCCATTGGCTCCAAGGCAGGGAGGTACGGCGGAAGGACATCAGAGAGGAGGACAGCTGACAGGATGCAGAAGCCAGGAAGGCAGCAAAGTAGCAAGAAGAAAGGGACAAGCAATGAGCAGTGACACCGGCAGCCCTCCTTGTAGCCCTCACCCTTTATCCAGGCTGCCTGCCCTTAGAGCGGGTGGCACTCACACCCTTCACCCTAGCACCGCACCATGAATTGATCCCAGCATCACATGCTTGAGCCCAGCATCGCACACTCTAGATCCAGCCACATCCAAAAAGCCCCACTTCTGATGAGCATGAGGCTTTAGGCGAACAGCTAGACATAAGCTGTAATATTCGGTATCCATGGGGTATGAGTTCCAGGAAGCCTCACAGATTCTGAGACCCATGAGCACAGACTCTGCTCCAGTCCTTCATATAAAATGAAATAGTACTTACACTATGTGCATCCACTCATGTACTTTTTTTTTTTTTTTGGTACCAGGAATCAGACTCATGATTTCGCATTTACCAGGTAGGCACGGTGCTCCTGAGCTACATCCCCAGCCCCACTCATATATTTTAAATCATCTCTGCTTTATAGTATCAGTGCAGTGTAAGTACCATGGAAATCGCTGTCATACTATATTGTGTTAGGGAATGATAAAAGGAAAAACGCATGTACAGACATAATTTTGAATATATCAGAAACCCCATTGGTTGAATCTACAAATGTGCAACCTATCAAAACAGAAGACAAATTGTACACATGCAAATATTTCAATAAGGCTAGCAGTAGACCTCTCAGTAGAAATTTCACAAGCCAGAAAAGAGCGAGGTGATAAATCCAAAGTGTTAAAGGACAAGAAGAAACATGTGCCGTAAATACTGTATCCCACAAAGCTTTTCTTCAGAACAGAATGAGAGAGAAATACATTCTCAGATAAACAAAAACTGATAAATTTCACCACCACCAGACCTATCAATGCTAAAGAAAGATCACAAAACTGAAAGGTAGAGCTTGTAATCAGCAACATGAAAGCAAATGAAATTACAAAACTCACTGGAAAAGTCAACACACAGTGAAATACAAAAAAGGCTAATGCTAATAGGTGTTATGTAAATCATTTGCATTTTTCTGTGAAGTTAGAAGGTTAAATTATTTAAAATATGATGGTTGCAATAATCTTTGAGAAATGTGTAATGTAAAATGTTGTAAATGTGGAAGTAAAAGTATTGAGTTTCTATGCAGAGCTAAGTTGTTATCAGCCAAAAGTAGATTATCTTGACTGTGAAGTATTTTATGCAAGCCTCATAAACACCAAGAAAAAAATATAGGAGAATTGCAAAGGACAATAAAAATTCCAAGCACACCAATAGAGAAAACCACCTAACATAAAGGAAGACAGTAAAAGTAGAGGAAAGGCACAAAAGATCTACAAAATAATCAGAAAGAAATAAATGAAAAAGAAGGGGGGAAAGGAAATTATGTTCTGAAGTTTTGAAAAATAAAATTGACAAAGCTTTAGTGAGAAGAAAAAGAGAGAAGAGATTCAGAAATGAAAGCTGAAAGATGGTAAGTGATGCCGCAGAAACAGAGTCATGAGACTTCTGTGAATAATTATATGCCAACAAACTAGATAACCTAGGAGAAATGTGTAAGTACATACACACAAGTAACCTACCAAGACTGAATCTGAGAAAGCAGAAAATATGGCTATGTCAGTGAATAACCAATTTGAATCAGTAATAAAAATCTCCTGGCACAAAAATAATTCATGATTTCACTGAATTCTACCAAACATTTAAAGAATTAAAATCACTCCTTCTCAAGCTCTCGCGAAAAAAGTGAAGAAACATAAATATTTCCAAACTCATAAGGCCAGCATCACCCTGATACTGAAGGAAGAAAAGGACACAGAAAGAGAAAGTTATTAGCCCATATTCCTGAAGAACACAGATGTCAAGTTCTCAGCAAAGGTCTATCCAACTAATTTCAAAGGTACATTAAGAAAAGCATTCACCACAATCAAATGTGATTATCCCAGGAATACAAGAATGGTTCAATATCTATAAATTCAACATACCGTTTCAACAGAATGAAGGACAAAAGCCATGGGATCATCTCAACAGACGCACAAAAAATCATTTGAAAAATTTTACACTCTTTGGTGACAAAAGTTCTTTACGAACTAGGTATAGAAGGAACACAACTCAACCCAGTAAAGGCTACATTATGACAAACCCACAGCTATTATCAACAGTGAAAAGCTAAAAGCTTTTCTTATAAGATCAGAAACAAGAAAAGGACACCGATTCTCAACACTTCTACTCAACAAAGTACTAGAAGTCAAAGTCAGGGAAATTAGGCAAGAAAAAGAATAAAGGGCACCTACCTTGAGAAGGAATAAGTTAAGTTGTCCCTGTTACAGATAATGTAATTTTACACATGTAACGTATCCCTAAATAATTCACCAAAACTGTTAGAATAATGAATTAATGCAGTCAAATCACAAAATAAATAATGAAATATAAAAATAAGGTACTTTTCTGCACACTTAGAACAAACCATCTAAAAAAATAATCAAGAAAACAATCCCACTCATAACTACCAAAAAAATAAAAAATCAAATGCTTGAGAATGCATTTTACTAAGGAAGTCAAAAACCTGCACACTGAAAATTGTAAAACACTATGGGAGAAACTGAAGAGAAATGAGAAGGAGATTCTATGTTTATGGGCTGGAAAAATTCATGTTGTATAAAGGCTCATACCACTCAAAGAAATCAACAGATTTAGTGCAATGCCAATCAAAATTTCCAGCGGCAATCTTCACAACCAGAGAAAACAATGTTAAAATTCAAATGGGACCACAAAAGACTTTATTAACAAAAATTAGGCAAAAAGAACAATGCTGGAGGAATCACACTACTCAACCTCAAAATATACTATAGAAAGCTACAAAAATCAGAACATCATGGTACAGGTCAAAGGAAACTAATAGAAAGCACAGAAACAAACCTGTGAACTTATCGCTAATTGACTTTTAACAAAGTTTGAAAGGACACAGTATGGAAAGAAGAGTCTCTTCTAAATGTGTCAAGAAAACAGGGTATTGATACTCAGAAAAAAGAAATTAGAGCTTTATCATATGCCATGCACATGTATCAGTCATAAATAAAGACATAAACCTAAGACTTGAGACTGTGTAACTACTAGAAGAAAACAGAGAGCAGGTTCTCTATGACATTAATCCCAGCAATGATTTTTTTGATAAAATTCCAAAAGCATGGGCAATAAAAGCAAGTAGATAAATAGAATTACATTAAACTAAAAAGCTTATGTACAGCTAAATAAGATAATGAAAAGACAAGTCACAGGTTGGGAGAAAATACTTGCAAATCATACATCTAATAATATCAGTAAAATATATAAGCAATTCAAACAATTCAATAGCAATAAAACAAATAACCTGATTTTAAAAATGGGCAAAAAACCTGGAAAGACACAATGGCTAATGGGTTTATGAAGAAATATTCACCATCACTAATCATAACAGGAAAGCAAACCAAAATCACAGCATGATATCAACTCAAAGCCATTAGAATGATTATCATCATAAATTAATTACTTAAAAATTAATTTTTCAACATTAACAAGTGCTAGAGAAGAGTGGGGGGAAAGGAACCCTTAATATTGTTGCTTGAAATGTGCAGTAGCAGAGTCATTATGGAAAACAGTATAGAAAAACATAAAAACATAACTACCATGTACATTCAACAACTCCCCTATTGGGTATCTATCCAAAAGAAGTGAAACAGGTATTCAGCACTGTTTACCACAGGCAAGATATGAAATCAGCCTAACTGTCCACCAGAAGACTAGCGTATACTGACATACAATTCAGAATAGCATTCAGGTTTTAAAAAGCAGAAAATCACACCATTTGTAACAACATGGATGTACCTGAAAGACATTGTGTTAAGTGAAATTGGCACAGAAAGACAAATGTTATGTGATCTCATTTATATGTGGAATATAAAAAGCTGAACTAGAGAGTACCGTGGTGGTTACCAAGGGCCGGAGAGGTAGGTATAGAGAGTGATATTGGTCAAAGGGTGAAAGATATCAGGTGATCAGGAAGAAGACTTCCGAGATCTATTATGCAACATGATGAAAATAATTAATAACAATGTACTGTGTTTTGAAAATCCCCAAGAGTGGATTTTTAAGGTTCTTACCACAAAAGTTGTAAGTGAGGTAATTAAAATATTAACTAGGTATACGAAGCAGTTCCAAAATGTATGTATAGTGTTAAATATCATACTGTATAAGATAAATGTATAAACTGGGATGGGGGAAAGGAGAAAAGAAAGAAGGGAAAAGGGAAAATAAATAAAACATAAATATATATATGCAAAAAAAGATAGCTATACTACTAATTGCTATTAGTTCATTGGAAAGAAAAGTTTGTGTCTCTATTATTTGATCAATTTTTCATGCCTGTATCTTGTAATATGAGCAACTTTACTTGGAAGATAACAGTACACAGTGTACTAACCATTGGTACTCTCCTACAATCTTGCTTTGAAATTTTGTACCATTGTTTTTATTGTTTTTTTTCTTTAAAATAAAAAATGTTTTAAAGATAAATGCATACAATTTTTAACTGTCAATTATATAAGATATTTTTAATTGCGTGGAGGTTTGTGGAAACAGAAAAGTTCAAATTTAGTCTTTTCGTAACGTGAGCCTCTTCAAAGGAGTCTGGTCCTTCTAGGTGAACTCTGAGCTCACAGACTGAAAAGCAGTCTACAACTGGCAAAGCTATCCAGTCTTCTAAGAAAAAAAGTGCATATACAAACTAAAAGCAAAGAAAGACCAAGTCACAGAGCAGTGGTTTTTGTCTAGGAATTTCAATAATACAGTAGATACATCCAGAAAATCTCCCAGAGGAAAAGCAGATTCCAAGATTGTGGTGCCATGGAAATGGATCAACCAGGCAGCCACGGTGCTAAGCTGGTCTCCTTGGCCAGAAATGGTGGGGAGCAGCAGAAGCGACCCAGATTATGTCAGAATCCTGGGACCGACCTGGAGTGGAACCGCAGGAAAGCTGGAACAGAAGCTGTTTGTTCATTTGCCAACACTTACTTCAGCATGACCCTGCCAAATAATAAGTGCCAACAAATTTTCAAGAGAATTACTCTCCGGTGCACAATGAAGAGACTGAGTGAAGATGACAGTGAGTGTACACTTACTGCGTCCTTCCTGAGCTCTGTGTTGAACTGCACCTAGTGTCTGACAGTGGGAAATGCCCCTTTATCAGATTTCTGTCATAATCAGTTCCAGGATAGGACATTAAATCGCATGATGAAATGCAGTCGAGACCATTTCCCATTAGGCGGCGAGGAACTCAATCCAGAATACATAATATATACCTTAATTTATTAAACTTTATATACCTTTTAACTGAATGCCTTCTTAAAGGAATAGTAAATTGTAATTACTTAGTTATTGACCCAAAAATAAATTACAGTTTTTTTTAATAGAAATGTATCTCTATAAGAGGCCACTTGGGAAGGTGCCCCAAGATTAAAAGCATGAGGGATTCCAGTAGAGGTGCCTTGATTATTGCACTGCAATATAGATTTACAAGGGACTCAGATGTTGTGAGGTTTTTTTCCTTAATGATCCATGCAGCCATCGCTGCATCAGTGAGCAAGTGTTTACAGTCACACTTCAGAGCAGGGGAGCTTTGCTGACAGGTTGGACATAAAGCATCTTGGTAGGAAAACACTCTAGAAAGCAATTTTTCACCATGTGCATGACATCTTCTTTCCCCACTAGGCATACAGCCCAGGAACAGCCAGCTCTTCAGAAATGACACATTATCTATCAGCTTCGGACACAGAAAGCTGAACAGAAGCTGCCTTGCACTTAACTACACTGCCTGTCTACTGTGGCCCTCGCACTCATGCCTTACTGGGACCACATGCTCTGCTCCCCGCTTTTACACATATTTGTGTGAGCGTATCAGCAGTGAGTGACAGACGAGGCTGGGTTTCCCATTCCTCCAAGTAGCTTCGCTGTCAGTCTGAACCAATTCCACCCAGCTCAACTCCAGACACGTAAAGGAAACCAAAAGAAAATATTATGTCCCTACAAATCTAATGACATTGTTATATCAGCACATTCTGTTCTTTTTCATATTTTGTTTTTGTATTTTGCTCTTATTAAATTCAATAATGAAACACCATATCTAATTTTTTAAAAAAGGAAAGTTGAAGGGAGAGGTCAGACTCATAAAAGTGTGATATCTCTAGTTGGAGCCAAATTCCTAAAGGGTTAGCCCGTTAAACAGCCAAGCAAAATAATGCACAATTGGTGCTAACTTCATTTTCAAACGTTCCCACAAGGAGCTTTACAAGTGCCCAGAGGGGTGAGTTAGCCTCAGTTGTGTCTTGTTTAATTTGGCCATTTAAAGGCTAAGGCTTTTCTAACTTGGCTCTGCTTATAGATATCACACCTCTACATGTCTGAACCTGATTCTTAACTTGGCTTTTCCAGTGCATATTAAGTGTTTCTGATTTAGTATCACTCTACAGGAATTTGTAAGTGGTTTCTTTGCACTAATGTCTGGATGGATCGGGGTCAGGTGTGCTGGTGGGTTTCCACTATTAAACTACTTCACACTCCCTCACCCTACCTAATGGTTAGACTCTCAGTGTTCATCTTCTGTGCGGGAGACCATAAATACTCAGACATGGAAGAATTGAAATTTACACGTTGCAATTCCAACACATCAAAATTGATTCATTGTTTAATTAAACAAATGCATTATCTTTATCATGAGCTTCTGATTAACATGTTTTACCTGGTGGGGGGAGAATTTCATGGTCTAGTAAACAGAATGTAGAAATGATCACTGTGGTGTGAATTTCCCCATGGGTTAAGTGGAAAAACTATTTATTACAGATTACCTGGTTTATGATAAATATGAAGTAATGCAAGTAGAACAAATTATGAACACCTTTATGAATATTCATTGTATTTGTTTACTTTCCCCACAAAAAGAATTAAATTCAACTTGCAGAGATGTTCAAAGCACAAGATAACCTAAATTAGAATACACGAACTGGGCTGGGGATAAACCCGGGAGCAGAGGGCCGCCTTATATGCAGCCTCCTGCAAGCCACAGAAGACGACTTCAGAATGAAACAAACCGTACAAGCACCGAACCTCAATTTTCTTATGTGTAAGATAGAAATTATAATAATTTGGACAACTCTGGGCTTCAGAGAGAATTACATGAGAACAATGATGTAAAAGCATCCTAAGAGGTAAAAGTCTCAATGAGATATTTCACTGATATTAATGAATTCGATTACGTCAGTGTTAAATGATGGTATAATTCAAAGAGCTCCGGGAGAGGGCACTTGCACGGGTTAAAGATTAGCAAGTGCTCTTGGAACAGGTGCAACTGGAGGTGGACCTTGAGCCATCTCTTCACTTCGAGGAAACGGAAGGGGGAAAAGTCTCTTGAGTGAGGTGACGGAAAGGAGGTGGGACAGGAAGGATGGCAGCAGCCGACACAGAGGCACAGGGGAGAGCCGCAGTCCTGGGGAAGGAACCGCAGAAGAGGGAGCGCTCCCTGGAGTAACAGAAGGAGACTCAGGAGAACGAAGGAGGCTGCTGTGAGCTCAGTGCTGTGTCTTCCCCGTTGCCACTGAAATCCTTGTGCTGAAACCATAATGTCCACAGTGACGGCATTTGAAGATGGTGCCATGGGAAGATGATTAGGGGTGACGTCATGAAAGTGGAGTCTCGTCTGATGAGATTAATACCTTTATAAACTAGAGAAAGCACGATGTGGTCCAGTGTGTTTCTCTCTCTCATTCTCTCTCTCTCTCTCCATCCTTCTCTCTCTCTCTCTCTCTCTCTCTCTCTCTCTCTCTCTCTCTCTCTCTCTCTCTGTCTCCATCCTTCCCCCATTATGCACACACAGGGAGGAAGCTCTGTAAGCACATAGCAAGACTGCAGCATCCTCAATCTGCAAGAAAAGGCTTCACAATGAAACCAACCCTACCAGTACTTTGATCTTGGACTTCTCAGATTCCAGAACCATAAGAAATAAATTTCTTCTACGCAAGCCACTTGTCAATGTTGTGTTTTGCCACCGCAGCCAGAGCTGACTAAAACATGCCTGAGACACTGAAAGCCTCAAAATCCAGGTAGCTGGATTGAGATGGAGGCAGCCAGCTACCGTTTTCTAGGGAGAAAGACAACAGGAAGGGATATCTTTGGGCAGCGTGCTAGTTACAATGCCCAGAGAGAAACGAAAATGACTGAGGCTTGCATGCAGAGAAGCCAGCTGAGAAGTTGTTTTGTCATCTGTAGAATTAAAGTAATGAAATGAAATGAAATGAAGGTCATGGTTGGAAACAGAGCAATAGGGCAGGAGAGCCAGGGAATACATTTAATTGGCATTTTTAAAATACAGTGGTATCCATTGTTGGGAATAAAGAATAACAAAGGGTAGCTCTGACTCTTGAATCTGGCTCTTGAGTTTTTTCTATTTTACCAAGTGGATAAAGAGCTCATAGTGATCAGGCTGAATTATTCAAAATAAGCAGCCCAAGAGCTGTTGTTATAACCATCATCTTCAATATGAATGAAGAACATTAAGTCATGACTCAGATTAGCCAATCAAAGATTGGGAAGTGAAAACTACATTCAGTTTTGACTGAATTCCAAGATATACTAATGTCAAAGTTTCCTGGAGAGTTGTTCCATATCCTTGCTTCTACATGCATCAGAGAAAGAATAAGTAAGAAAACATTCTCTTAGTTCTCTCTCGGGTTATTTGTGAATGAGTGAGACAGCATTCCTAAATAATTGGAGCCAAAAATATCACCACATAAACATAAAATTACTATGTCAAGATATTTGACTATTATTAACAAATAATCAAGGCCAGTGGGAAAAGTTCTAAAAATTAAACAATCTCAATCAGGAAATGTAAGGTTCACAACTCAAAGAATTTCATTATTGAGTTATATTCTAATCCAAAGAATAAACTTCATATTGGACTATTTAATCCCTAAGTTTCCTTACTTAATTAAATCATTCTAATAGACAGCATTTCAATATATAAAGTAACTGCTGTCATTTTAGAGTTTAGAGAATGTGAGAGATAAAAGCAGAAGAAAATACACTTATCAAACCAAAGAACACAATTACCTGATGAGCTCTTTATATGTGTATCTATACACAAACATACATGCACCAAATAACCAAATATATACATATATATATATATATATATATATATATATATATATAAAATCACATGTATACAGTCATGCAAAATCTATCTCAAGATTTTTGGAAATAGAAACAACTTTAAAGTCATCTCACAGAAGGTTCTTAATTTGTCAGAAGAAACCAATGAAACCCAAGCTTATTTATTCCCACTTTGCCCTAGTAAAGAGCTAAGGAAGAGTTAAAGTCATTTAACAAGGTCATCAGTCAGGCAAGTGCTCAGCCCATGATCTGTTCATCTTTGTCACACTGCATTGCTGTACACTGCTAGGACCATAATCCCAGAGCCTGCATTAAGGATTCAGAACTGTCCCAGAGGAGCTGGCTGCAGCCATTCTGGGACTAAAAACACTCAAGAAAACTTAACGTCAATCAACTCTACAAGAGCTAATCGCCTGTGGTTGTTCACCCCACTCAAATCAGAAACCTGAGGTCATTTGTCTCCTTTTTCAAGTTCCAGTTGTGACAATTTGTGACAAAGACACAATTTTCCAAAGTATGCATCTCTGAATTACAAGTTAGAGGTATTTTGTGTTCGAGTGAAGTTCTGGAAATGTTGCTAAATCTTTTCCATTCTTAGAAATTCACTCACCACATATGAAAGCCTTTGGGAAGCTTGCTGGTACAAGTAAGAGAAGAACATGGTGAGGAAGGAGGCAGAGAGAAAAGGGAGAAAGAAATAAAAGAGAAAGGAGAGGAATAGAAGGAAAAGAAAGAGAAGGAAACCCAAGGGAAAAAAGAAAGCAATAGAAAGACAGACGAGCCGAGAAGAAATTTAGTTCTGTTTAATCCAGGATTTGTCGAGTTCGTCTGGTCATCGACACCTTTGTTTATATAGTAACTCTCAGAAGTAATAGTCTGTCAAACACAATTTATGAGAATCTGCACTAAGGTCTTTCTACCTGCAAATGGATGAACATGCTGTTTGTGCCCACTAATGTGTTTGTAATTTAACCCGAACTTCTGGGGACCTACCTTAACCCAAGGGAACAATTCCTGCAGGAAGACATACAGTTGAGAGGCCCCCGAGAGAGAAGAGCCTCCCTGGCCACACAGGGTCCCGTCGGGAAATGCACTCAGCCCTGTCCACGGCCACCTCGGGCTCTCCCCAGCCTGGTCCCACTCTGAGCAGGAGGCCCGGAGACAGAGCTGGTCACTCATGCAGTTTCCTACATGAAAGCAAGTGGGGAGAAAGTCCCTGAGGAGAGAGAGCACTGGAGAATACAGTTTATCACACCCTTGGCTTTCTGCAGCATTCGTTGAAAAAGGCATTAGCACTTGGAACCGCTGTGAATTGCTTTGGTTTTGTAATTTGATTTATTTATGGTTTTCTGGGTGGAGATGATGGGAGAGCTTCAAATGCTATGTCGGATCCTCCCAATCGTGTTTGAGAGGTTCTATGACAACAGATCCTCCCGTGGGAACTACCCGGGCTGCCCGCACATGGTGTCCCAGAGCCCACTGCTTCCATCAGGAGCCCAGCAGGTTGCCCCTGCCTGCCCTTGGCCCTCCCCTCAGCTCCATGGCTCATTCACCCTGGGCCCAGCCAAGCCGCTGGACACAGGCCGGAAGGCAGCTCCTTTCCTTCAGGCTCAGCACGTCGGTGAGAGGACAGGGCTGGCTGTATAAGGGATGCTGGCCGGGCACAGCTTCCACTCCTCCGTGCTTTTGCTATTGCTTCTGCTTCTCCTACGTTGGTTGACCACTTTCTGAGCCCCTCACACCCCCTGTCTCTTCCCACGGTGTCAGCAGATGAGCTGCAAAATGCACAGAGGCAAAATAAATGCCCGGGAAGGCAGCCTCCTTTCCAGGGAGCACAAACAGGGGAAACTGAGCCCACTGGGACTTCAACCAGCTCGTGATTTCGTTTATGTGCCTCCTTCCCAGTAACCAGACACCCGTTCCTTCCTCAAAGAGACAAATCGAGGGTCTGCTGCAGCATTAATGTTGAGATGCGACGGTTAATTTTGTGGCGGTCGGACTGGGCTCGTGGACGCCCAGGCAGCTGGTATCCCACAGTTTCCAGGAGGCCCGTGAGGGCATTTCTGCAAGAGATTCGTGTTTAAATCAGTGGCCTGGAGAGGATGTGCCCTCACCAGTGTTGGTGAGCTTCATCTAATCTACTGAGAACCTGGAGAGACCAAAAAGGCGAGAGGAAATGATTGTGCCCCTGACTGCACTGGGGTACCCTCTTCTTCCACCCTTAGGCATCAGCTTGCTTGGTTCTCAGACAGGTAGACTTGGGCAGGTCTCACACCATGGAACCCTCTGTTCTCAGAACTCCAGGCCCAGACTCGACTTGGATTGAATGACGCGACCGGCTTTCCTACTTCTCCACTTCGAACGTGGCGGATCAGGGGACTTGGCAGCATCCATAACCATGGAAGCCAAGTCTCACGATCAGTGTAGGTACATACGGATGATACATGTTGATTTGCCATAGTAACACAAGAGATAAGAGCATTTAGATCAGAAAGAGCAAAAAAATTATTTTAAAAAGCTCAGAGGTGGAAGGGAAAGCAGAGTCCATGGTACTGGGACTCATTTGCCATAGGTGGAGCATATGCTGTGCAAGCAAAGTCAGGGGGCATGGACAAGAGGAGGCCAAGTCCAACCACGAGAGTGTCTGATGTGTCCCGCAAAGAATGTGAATTTTATCCTGAGGCAAGAGAGACTCGCAGCAGCACCATAGACAAAGATCAGGCCATTTGATGTAAATATTACCAAAAGCACTGTGACATAAATATAGGATGAATTTGAGTAAATACAATTTTGAAACAGAAACAACCTGAACCAAGATAAAATCAGTAAGAAAATGGAGGTCATTTTCAAACCCCCAATTTCCAAGAATGAGATGATGGAGGCTCCATTCACTGAAATAGAGTGTAGTACAGGCAGATTGACTTTGAACTGAATAAACTCAGCTTTCTTACAGGGTACACAAATAGAGGTGTCCATCAGGACATCAAGGCTACAGGTGTAGGCTAGAGATAAATGTATTTGGCAGTGGAAGCCATGAAAACAGAGTTTATTAAAAGGTATGAGATCAACCAAAGCAGACCTCACAGAAGAAAAAGAGCAGAAAGATGCCGCCTGTCTAGGCAACCCCAGGATCCGCTGGGCAGGCAGAGAAGGAAATTCAAAACCAAACAAGAACAGCTGAGTCAAGAGGCAGGGAACTGAAGTAAAATTGATGATGGGAAGTGACCCATGACCCTCACCCTGCAGCTCTCTCTGGGAAGGCGCACTGTATTTAGGGACCTCCTTGGGGATCCAGAGGACAGAGTGAGATGTCCACTTGGGCTTTTGTGTGTCCTGAATCTGTGATGTAATATTTTTCTCTGCTTTTTTTTTTTTTTTTTTGCCAGTTTAGTAGTAAACCAATGCAAAAGCAGTCTGATTCATCACCTTTATCTTCAAACTGAGGAAAGTTCCTATGGTCTTTCTGGCCAATTTCATTATCACTTTCATTTCACAGATAAGGAAAAGGAGGCTCAGAGACTTAAAACTTAACTGCTCCCACAGGTAATGCGAGTCAGTGCTGCGAGGAAACTCCCATCCGGCTCTGAATCCAGCCCTTCTGCCTGGTGTCCCACTGGTGCTCAGGACACCCTACTCATCCTAATTTTTTGTCCTCCCAGATTATTTCTCACAAATGGATCCAAATTAAAACCAGAGGTTGTTGTCAATAATTTGACCTCTTATCTCTCAGTAAATGGGAATCTCATTGCATTTTCTGAAAAGCGACTTCTAAAATGTTCAGAGGAGTAGCAAGTTGTTTTTGCAGGGTGACCATTCAGTGTGTCCCATGCCCCATTCTGCTATCTGAAAAGGACAAAGTCATTGAGGAGTGAATGAATGACAATCTCAACGTACTTCTGTCAAGCCTCAGAAAAGCATTTTTCATAGCACCAATCACGTCTTAAATTGACAGTAAACCCTGGGGAAATAAATTAACCTGGGCAAACTTAGGTGATGGTCTGCAAATAACGTTAAAAACAGTTTTCATGACCATGCACAATATCCATTAAAAAACCAGGAAAAGCTTAAAAGAGTTAGTCCAAAGGCTAATATCGTATTTGAGAGTTAAAACCACCATGCAAATTTGAATAAAACATCTTGAAAGAATGAGAGGCAGAATAAAATTAAGGCAGATTGAAGAACTTGCTTTTGGTTATTCTAAGAGACTGATTATTTTCAAATATCACAGTGTGTCCTCAGTGATTGAAATTATTATGCTGTTATGAGGCAAGAACTCAGTTCAAAACTCATCATCAAGTGGCCTTTCCACAGGAGGAGGGGAATGGGCTGCTTCCCACAGACATTACACCCAGAGTCTAGGTAGGTTTCTTTCCTGAACTGGAGCCTAAAATCCTACTTCATTTCCTCGCCTTTTCCCAGCATTTATAAGTATCCAAGTTTCAACAGTGGGAATGAGTAGTAGACAAAGTATTCCGATTCCCTGTGCTGTAAAACTTACTTTAAAAAGTAACTCGTAAATTTAGCAGCTCACTTCAGCTTCTTCCTGTCAACAAAAGTGGCCAACTATTCCCATTCTTAGGGACAAACAGAGGAAAACTATCATGGCCAAAAATAATGTTCTTTTTTAAAAAACGAAAATAAATCATTTTTGGCACAAATTTGCTTCCACGTCTCCCTCTCTGGAGAATCATTATGGAATTTAGCATTAATTGTGGTGCTTTGGGGTGCACTGGCATCTTTCTTCAAGGGATGCTAAGCAGTCCTAGTCAGTGTTTTATCTCTTAAAGCCTCACACAAGCCCTGGAAAATAGAAACAGCACTGTGATGAGTGTACTTTTAAAATATGAAAATGTTTCTATCACATACCCAGTGAAGTGAGATGCTTCCCTCCTTGTAACTCTGTGGTCCCGAGGTCATGGTACATTCCTGAGAGCTAGGTTTATACGGGTAGGTACTTGGTGTTATTTACTAACTGGGTAAATGGATGGATGGACCAATTGCTATATACAAGAGTCTTAGTGTCTGTTAACCTTTTTCCTTGCTCGTTTGACTTCTGACCAAAGTAGGTAAATAGAAAGGTATGAATAGATGGAATGATGTGGAGGTGAGTGAGCAGCTAGAGGAGTGATAAATGGGAAGATGGGCGGGTGGGTAACTGTTGAGAGGAAAAATGGACAGATGGGTAGGTAAGTGCATGGCTGGCGCTGCTGGTCCGGGTAAATAGTGCCATTCTATGCTCTAAATGGATGTATGAGAATCTCAAGTAACACCCAGTGAGCGGTCCAGAAATAGGAAAATCCAAAGAGACACAAGGAAGAACCAGGTTCTGTTAGAAATGTACTGTTAGCCGTTAGAAATGTAGCTTCGGGGAAATAAAGTGTACTTGGGTGACCGTGTTTAGGATTAAGTCAACATTCAGGGTTTAGTGTCACTGTAGTTCTACAAAGGCACGTTAAGAGGAGGCCGCTGAATGATGAAGGGAACCAAGGACCAAGCCAAACAAAGGAGGCTCCGAGCCACTCCCTCGTGCCCCCACCTGAGCTAGAATAACTGCAGCCACCTTTCCAGACAGTGACCCTGTGTGAGACTTTCTGAAAAGGAAGCTCTGTCCTTGGGGGGGAAAGAATCTTTTAGTGAAGAAAGAATGAAGAACGAATGCTTTAACAAATTTCACTCAAATCTTAGACTAGATAACTGTCCTACAAATAATATAGAAATAGAATTTTCATGACCATACAACATATCCATAAATTTAAACTATTTTTTAAATCTGATCACTGAACTAGGAGAAGTAGAACCTACTTTTTCTTCATGGGAGGTTGTTATAAGAATCCAGTGTTCTATTATGAGTGAAAAAGGTTTCAAAAATCACAAAGAGTTATGTCAGTATAAATCATTACCAAAATTATAAGAAAATACTGGAGATTTAAGAAAGAGCTGCTTTGTCTTAATATGCTTTTTTCTTTGCCTTTGGTCCTTTCATACCCATCCATCCAGCCTTAGGTCTTTTCGGTTTTAATCTTTTCACAAAATGATGATCTTGGTGTACATTAGTCTTCTCTCCCTGCTTCTCACTTCTGATAAAGACAGATGCTACGAAAACTAGAACAAGACAAGAATACTGTTTCAAGTTAGAAGTCCACGGAACACAGGACAGTGTCAGAAAGGACTGTGATTTTGATTTCCAAGGTCAACCTTGAAGGTGCCATGCAGCAGGAAGAGTCCCTGAACACATTTTTTATGTCTGAAATTCATTGGTTGTCTTGGGGTTCTAGGGACCCTTGGAAATAAGTTTTTGATTTTTCAGTATAAATCCCACCTTACATCAGAGTTGAGTCAGGTTTCAAGCATCTCAGCTTGGCCCTCAGCAGTGCCAGCCTCCCAGGAAACTGACAAACCAATTGTTTTCTAAAGTGTGTGTCAGAGGATAGAATTTCTGATGTGTTTTTGATACTTCAATACAACTTTTGTTACCTATTGCTATGTTAAAAAAAAAAGTCTACTCATTGTACAGTCTAAAATAACAGCAAATCCTTCCTACCTCTCATGACCCAGTGTATCAGCTGTAGCCCGGTGAAGTTTCTGCTGGTCGCACTTGGTGTCTTACTGGGAGTGTCGCTGGGTGCTGTCTGGGGCTGCAATCATCTAGCAGGTCATTTGGCAAATCAAGCAATGGAGCCTCCTTCTTCTGGTACCAAATCAAATGTGCAGGACTTTTCCAGTGACAAAAACCAGACTTGTTACACAGCAGCCCAAAATTCCCCCCACCCATAAAAATACTACCACAAAGGGAGAAAGCAGAAGCTGTCAGCCCCAAATAGCCAGTCCCAAAACAGGCACAGGGTCTCCCTCACTGCATTTCATGGTCAGCATGAGCCACAGACTGGCACAGGCATAATGCAGGAGGTGACCACAGAGACGTGAGAGGCCCTGAAGGCACAGCTCACTGTGGATCTCCTTTGGACATGCAATGCCGTGTGACACTACCAGGAAAACTGCTCCTATTAATCAGAAACAGACCAAGGAGGGAGGACGCCTTGCACCGTCACATGCCTCACGGTTCTTCATAACAATAAATACCAAAATGATTCACCTGGGAGTTGTGATGCCTCAGCCCTGCAGACGGTGTCGCCGTCCGGGGGCCATGGTCACAGAGGATTGAACCAGGGCTCAGGTCAAGAATACACTCTGTGTAATCTCCACCTTGCAATGTTATCTGCTGCTAAGAAATAGGGAAAGAATATGCGAACACATGTGTGTGTTGTTCCAGTGCTGTTCATGGGCACATAAATTAAGGACCTTTTTAGTTTCCTTGTAGGTATTTCATTGACCTTAAATCATTTGGTTTTCTCAGTGAGCCCCTGAGGTTGAAAGGGCTCAAGTGTCTGCGAGTCCCAGACAATCATATTTCTTCAGCCTTGATTATTTTACTCTTCTTACGTGAGGTTGGTTCAATCTAAAAGCGTCAGGCCATGAGAAGTTCGCTGAATAGTATTTATCCTAATCCACTGTCTGAGAAAGGGGGAGGTACACAGATAAACAGTGGGATTGAAAAAGTCACCCAGTGAGCATGACAGACAAAACCTCAGCCTCAGAGCTCCACACGGCAAGAGCGGCTGCATCTTCCAGTGTTGATGAAAACTCAGAACCCGCCCTCAGTCCGCATTCCCACGCTCCGATCCTGCTTGCTTGGTGGTGCAACCGAAGTCAGACCTTAGAGGCGAGGCCACGCCCTCTGCATCCTACACATGTAAGAGGCTGGGAAAAGTGGTTGGTACAGAGGTTCCACCCTAACAACAGCATCAGAGCGAAGCAATAATCTGGATAAAATAGCCATATTATAAGCACTAGATTTGCTACAACTCTTTCTCTTCCTCTCTCTCCTTTCTCTTTCTCCTATCTCTCTGTCTCTTACTCTCTCTCCTCTATCTTGACCTGTAAGTCTTATTATTCATGAAGCCACTTAACTGATAACTTAGAAAGCCAATTTTAGAGTGTGATAGCTTAGTTTTTTGTAAGGTCATTTACCATCCTGTATTCATATATGACAATCTAATGGCATTTCATTAAAACATTACTTTTAGTAAATACAAGAAGTACAGAGAAATCACTTTTTAACAGTGCTATTTTCAAGATTGTAATTTTCAAAACAATCTATTTTGTAACTTAAGGAGAAAGGAAGGAAAAAAGGAAAGATGTGTGACTTCCCTCTGCTGCTGCTTCGGGGTGACATCTAAAAGAGCCACTCTAAAATGACCAGTGCAGAATCACACTGTCCTTCACTCATTCCTTCCACAATTACTGGGATACTTTCTGCCGAGCACCATGACAGATAGCTCCTGCTTTCATATATTTTATAACTTGCTCAGGAGACAGGCAAGCAATAAAAAATATGACTGGTACCATGATGAGATGTCCGAGTACAGTGAGACCATGGAGAAAGGCTGCCCAGCCCACCTCAGGAACAAGGGAGAGAGAAATAGAAAGCAGCCACGTGTAAAGCAGCAAGACCATTCTGCCACTCCAAGAAGCAGGGCAGAGGGGTGCTTGAGAGAATGGCAGGTGCAAACTCGCAGAGTACAGAGATGTGAGAAGTCCTCATGTGTTCAGAGAGTGCAAAGACTGTGTTACACAATGAGAGACAGTGGACAAAGATGAACAGATATCTGGGTAGGGCCGAATGGTGAAGGGCCTTGCTGTCCTTGAAAAGAACTTGGACTTGATTCTCAGGTTAAGGAAATATTAGCAGAGGCCCATGGTTAGCCATCTTGCTATGGAAGGAGCTGGGAGGGCGGCCTGGCCAGCAGTGTTGAGAGCCAGCAGACAGGTGCCTTTCCCCGGGAGGGGCCAGCCAACCACAGCTCTACCGTAACACCAGCCTGGCCGTCATAACTGGAAAAGTTGGGGAAGAGCCAAACAACCCCAGGGAAAAGCTACTCCAGCTTCACTCCCATTTTATTGGCTACTCCCTAGATACTTGTAGAAAATTGGTGGGGGGGGTTGTTTCAGCTGAAGCAGTTATGTGTCAGAAAATCAGGGTTTCTCAAATTTGGAAAAGCAGTTGCACACAAATGTGGCATCTTCTCACCTGGCCAATTTTGCTCAAAATCACACAGAAGACACAACCTCTCCAGAACTGACAGATTTCAGACCTGAAGACAGAGCTCCTAAGCAACGTGTACTGCACCAATTCAAAGCCTTTTCCAAAAAATGCCACACCCCACCCCTCTCCCAGCAGACAGAACCATGCTCCTAGAAATGTCTGCAAATCCAGAGCTCTGTCAATTATGCACCGAGAGGGATAATCCCCTTAGGAAGAAACATATTCTGGGGGCACAAACATATCTTACACTTCGCCATGATTTGACGTTAGGCCACGTATAAGCCAACACCAAACAGTTAAAGACAGGAGTAACAGTGCCATGGATTTGCTCTTGGGCTGTTCAGCCTCTTCCAACAGCCCCGCCTACTTCGCAAGGTTATTTTAAGGATTAAACAAGGAAATGAAAGTACTCTGTAAATAGTAAAGTGCTACCCTGATGTAATGTATCATTAGCAAATTAATTTACAAATGGCTAGGACAAGGTGCCTTTTGAATGACACTTTTTGTTCTTATATGAATTGAGAAAAAAATGTCCTAGTCTGGTCTGCAGAGCAAAATGAAGGGCTGGTCACACCGGTGTCCCCTGATGTCATGGTGCAGATGTGCACGACTGCAATCATCGGCATCAGACAGTAGCAATCAGGCAGCAGGCACAAACCCATCTGGTTCTCATACGGCTGAACGAGGTGTTGAAGCGGAGGATTTTTACTCAGCTGAATTGGAACAAATCCCCTGGAGCTTTCGCCAAATGATTAAAGACAGTGCAAACTGTCTTCAACACGGTCCTCACTCTTTGATGCACTCTATCAACAAGCCCTAGGCTACTACCTAAGGCAAAGGCTGCAGGGGTGGATGTTGAGTAGTCACATCACAGTTCTTGGGTGAGTTTACTGAGCTCTCACTGGCCTGCGTAACTGAGAAGCCATGCGTGAGATGATCAGAGGTGAACCAAATATAAACCAGACCTACCCAATTTTTAAGGTTCTCAGCTGTATCTTTGTGGAAAATATATTTCTTGGAAGTCTGCCACTTCTTTGCTGAATGCCATGGCTGGGATTTCTACTTAATAGAGTGGGATGGTGCTTGGGATAGACATGCTAAGTCTAACCGCAGAAGCCTAGCTAAAAAAAAATAAAAAATAAAGTAACAGCTCTCTCAGGGAGACGCACAGCTAGTTCCTTCTGTTAAAAACCGGAAGGTTAGTAAAGTATTTAGTCAGACAAATGCAAAAATACTTGACTTTTACTCCAAGACCATGGTATATCCTTATTAGTAGATGATTAGAAGGACAACAGAATAAATAAAAAAAAAAGCTGAAGGTAAATGATGACAGCAAAAGATACATTGACATTTTTAAAAGTATGAGTCTTGATTTCAGAGACTCTAGTGATTTGTTTTTGCTTTTGTTTTACCAGTATCATATGCACCAAATACAGCAATGTAAAATAAATTCAGATACACGGACATCAAAATCTATCAGCTCACTGTCGTACATATGCCAAGACCTAGCATATATTAAAAAATGAGATTGTCTTTATTTGTCTTATGTTAATACAATTTCCACTAAAAGATGGAACCCAGCCAGCAGCTGAGGGATCCAATGTGATCTTCAGAAACATGAAATATTGTTGGGGGAGCACCTGATGGCCTTGCAAGTGCTTCTTATATTAGCAATAGGAATGGTGCATGAAGACTAAAGCTATGAAAACCAATTTCGGAAACGGCACATCACCCACTTTACCTAAATGTAAAAGAGATACCAAACACATGGGGATTTACCCAAACTGGGCAGAGATTGTCTTGCCTCGAAATGACATATTCATGGGAGCAGTTCTGGAATTTGGTTTACACAGTGGTTTCTTGACAGTATTTTGGACATATTAATTCCCAAGCTTTCTTAATTCATATGTGTGATTTGTACTGGTTTTCATAACTATATATTTGCCTGGTCCTGATCAAGATGAATGTGTGTGGTTTTGCTAGGGCTGTCGTAACCCTGCTCTAGGGCTTACCGCACGCAGCTCGTGTGTCTCCACTGCTAAACTGAGCCCAGCATGAGGCTGAGAGAGTGAAAAGATCAGAAATCTCAGGACAAGAGTGTTGGTGTTTATGCTTGGTCTTAACAAAATGGCAGATTTGGGGAATAGACTTTTGCATTGTTTGTAAGTCACTGTTGATTTTTTTAATTATTAATTGTCGGGAATATGAATATCTAGGATGCTTGAGGTTATTCTGTTTTACAAAACACTACACAAATATATGATGCTTCCAAAATCTTGGGAAATGGACATTATCATTATCTGAAATCACAGAAGGAAGAGTAAACCAGATCTGATAGAGGTGGTATGACTTCTCAACACACATTCAAGAAATGAAAGCCCTTGTAAATAAAACAGATTTTCTGATTCTTAATTCTAGCTTTTTCTCCACTTCTTCCCTTTTTTATATAAGCATGAGCTATTTCTGTGCAAGATTTTTGAGGCCCTGGAATGTAGAAATGGACATTACCGTTTGGGGATCCCCGTGATAAAGATCCCTGCTGTAAAGTAGCTGCTAACCCTGGTCCTTCTCAGCAGTCATTTCACTTCTGTTTTGGTTTCTTAACCTCCAACCCCTGTCTTATCACCATCAAAAAGACCTGCCTGGTCCAACAGCGGAAGGAGAGGAGACAGCAAAGTTGCGGGTTCTGCTCCCCAGATTCTACTCTTTCCCTTAGTTTGTTTTCCACACATCCCATCCCAGGGTGCTTCTTTTTTAGCAAAGAAGCCCGGCTGATTCAGTTCACTCTCATGATGATCAATGTGAGAGATAGTCCAAACCGAGGAATAAATTGCCCACTTATCAAGCTGTCATCTCCTTGAATAAAGATCATTGGCCAGTATGACACATAGAGTAAGGATTGTTCTAGGGCATCATTGCACAAGGAAAGGTAGACAAGCAAGGCATTTCCTGTTGTTAGGTGTATCACTGAGGACAGAGATAAGCAAGGCAGTAAAGGAGAGTGGGAATCTGCACCGTCTTCTCCATTTAGCTCCACCCCTCCAGACTCTCTGTGGATTGATCACTTCAGGTGCCCCTCACTCCCCATCAGGAAGGGAATGAAGAGTGAACCCCACTGCACTGAAGATTTCAGACTCAGGATCTGCACAAAACAGTTCATGGTGGTCATGTAAAGCTAAGGCACTGTCCATCACGGAACTCAGATGCTGAGTCCAGAAACTCTGCCAGTGACCTGCTCTGCTTTATCCTGGGTCTGTGTCTACATCACTTCCTTATGAACAGAACATCAGATAAGCAAAGAATAGATACAAACAGACAGCAAACGACTCCTCCTGACCTCTTCAGAGTCGGTCTTGACACCTGTCTCAGCAAGTGGCCACCCACAAATTTTGTTACTTATGCTCACAAGCTTAGAAGCTTACCTCAAAACACACTTCACATACCTCAAAACAGGTGCCTCTAAAGAATCTGTCAACAAGGGACCAGTTGCTGATCAATAGAAATTAATAACTGGCTCCTTTGGAAAACGTTGAGTCTATTGATAGTTCGGTCACCATCTAAGACAATGTTTCTTCTTCCATATATATTAGCACTTAAGTCTATTTATTTATTTCAGCCAATGACTGTGGCAGGCTCTGAACAGTGTCCATTTGGTGCTTAACAGCCCTCTTCTCTCTGACTCAGCGGTTCGATTTTAAACATCTGCACTATTTTGACATTCGCTTTATATCGGCCCATAAACCATAATGAGAAGAAAGCCTTGACTTGGGAATTTGCATATGCAGCAAGCCAGAACACAGTAGGTGCTCAATAAATAATTGTTGAGTAAAAGTGAAATGGACTTATCAGTCAGGCTGTGGGTCCTAGGGATGATGGGAGAGGCACAGAGAAAGCTATCAAGTACCCCAAGTGGTATTCAAGGACTTCCTTTCTGTCGAACATGGGCTGAGATGAGACAGATGTTCCTTCGAGAACACCCGGCAGACAAACAATACTCGACTTCTCTTCAGAATTTCACATTTTTGTTCTCATTCCTCAGCTCAGCAGTTCTTCCTGGGAAGTATTTACAAAACCTTTTCTTGAATCAGAGCCTCCTTCTGTTATGTACTTTCCTAACAGAAAGTGCACCCAAGAGAACACCTATATATTTTTTTCCTGTTGAAAGACTAGGGAAAGTACATATCCGTTATTAAAAAGAAAGAAAAATCTCACTTGGGTGAAGGCTAAGGAGGCCGGCTGGGTGTTCTTACCACCTTACCAAGAATCATCTGTGTTACTCCCCCCTTTTTCTTCCTGGATTTGAAGCTCTGTGATATTATGAGGAACAGCAAAAAGTTTTTAATACATCATCTGTGTGCTAAGGTGCCCGAGGAGCTGAGGGCAGAATTCATGTTTTTGGCTCCCACTGCAACAGGAAGAAGCTTCTGTTAGCTGGTCAGCAAGGGTCCTTCTGAGTGCCTCTGTGCTCTGTGAAGTACTCTCCAGAAAAATTAAAACAAAATAAGCAGCACTATTTTGACCTTAGATTCATCCCAAAACCAGAGCAAAAACCATGCTCTACAAACGCCCCATGAACTGCTGTCAAAGTAGCTCTGTGGTCAGGTGTAGCTCTAGCCAGGGTCAGGGCTTGGGGTGACCCTGTCTTCACAGACAGAAAGGGAAGAGCAATTCCTGAGAAAGTGGTAGCCTCAGAAAATAGGGCAACAGCTCCAATAGGACAAATCTCTTTCACACAACATTTCTGTTGCTCACTGTCTGTTTCTCATGGCCTGGAAAAATTCCTAGTACATAACAGGGGAAAGAATGAATGAATGAATGAATGAATGAATGAAATCCAAAATGTAGTCACCCAAGCAACACCAATCACTGTGCATGTCAGGACATAACAGCAAAACACAACCCAGAAGAATCCCCTTGGTGCATCAGTGAGACGATGCTGCTTGGGCATTGGCTCAAATATCACCACCACTGCCCGACTCCCTCCAGCACAGCACAGCCTGGACCTCTGAGCTCATAGTGAACCACTCCCTCGGTGACAGTGTCCCCTTTGGTGGCCAGCCTATACCACATTACTGCAAGTCCAACAGTCCCTGTACCACACACGCAGACTCTGGTTCATCAGACCAGTCCAGGGTGAAGGTAAATGGCAAGGCATGTATCATCAGGAAAGGCAAGATGGATCAAAAACAAGACAGGCAATGGGATCTGGGCCAGTGGCTTAGGGGACAGTGAGCCCATACGGGATGCAGGAGGTCGCCAGTTCGATTCCCTGTGCTCCCTCCCATCAGGCTTGCTAGGAAGAAAGGCAGTGGGGGAGGGAAGCCCTTGAGGATACACTCCTCCCTCATCTGAAGGAAAGCAGAATACTCTAAAATTGATGGTAGAGACAAATGGTGTGGCCCCTGAAGAGAAGCACCCCAGCCTGGCCAGATGGTTCCTTGCACCAGGGTACTTTGTTTGTGGACCTCGGGAGGACCAACCTCAGATCAAGGTGCAGATGAAAATCCCAGAATGTCTCCTTTGCCCTTGAGCAGTGTGTAACCAGCCCCAGCTGCAGGAGGGAGTCAGAGCAGCCAGACTCCATAGCAACACATCCGCCCAGGGATGCTGTCCGAGACCCCAGACCACCACAAGGAACTGAGAAAACCCTCCCTTGCTTCTCTGTCATGCTGGATGCTGAGATGAAATCAGTAAAATTCTGAACCAGAAATCACAGAGCGTCTCTGAGACCTCAGTGAACACCCAAGGATAATGTCAGTTTGAACGGCCTGCAAGATGCCATTCCAAAGCTAGGAAGAATGGAAGAGCCAAAATCATCCTGTGAGGCATATGAAGGACTCGCACTGTAGGGCCAGCAGATGGGGCCTCGGGTGTCCTTGCCCATGGTAGCATTGACCTGGAGCAGGAAGTGAGCAGAGCAGGTAGGGGCCACAGGATCACACATCCCAGGAGAAGCCAGAGGCAAGACCATGGCTAAGTTTCATGATGGAGTCAATTCTCAAGCCAAATGCAGGGGTACCAGGATCAACTAATCAGTAGTGGGGAAACAACACTGATTTGGCCTTGTATTTCCCCGAGTCCATGCTTTATTAAGATGTGACAAGAAGCCATGGTCCTTATCTCTGTGAAACTGCCTTCGCATCTAACTAGGATACTGAAATGAGGGACAAGAGCCATGTTAAGTTATTTTTCTCTGCAAGAATGCATTTTCCCTTCTCTGCTGTCGGCTTCTTAGCAATCAGCTCATCTCTGCCCTGCCTTCCTCAGTGAATCATAATTCTGTTAAGACACAAGGCTTCCATCAGGATTTCTCGCCTCCCTGGGAGGCAGTCCTCTGAGACCCCAAATGTAATTCTAACTGGCTCAGCTATCTCATAGTCATGCACCAAAAAAATTGATAAAATCGAATCACTTGATGTGAAATCATGTTGCAATTTAGTCCTTCCTGCTTCACTGCCCTGTGCTTCGTTTGGTAAAGCTGGACACCAGAAATGTGATGAAGGAGATGATTTTTGGTTGGCGAGGGGAGTTGAAGAGTAGGGTAAAGAGTTTTCTCTTATTCAACCAAGAATATTGAAAAGGCAGAGACTGCGTGCTAATGCTCAGCCTTTCTAAAGCACCGCTTCCTTTAAATTCTCTGTAAGTGGGCAAGGGAAACATGCTGGTACAAATGACTATTACATTTCTTTTAAAAATTTGCAGTGTATTTGGTCGCAAAAGTCTCGGGAAACTAATACACCATGGAAAGGAATTTAAATATTATTCTATTACTGTTAGGGATTTTTACCTACCAGAGCTACTGTAGCACTGGACATCATTTTCATGTCTTTTATTCTATAATTCATCACAAAGGAATCATTTGAATAAAAAGATTTGCAGTGTAATGTTGAAGCAGGTGTGAATCTCATCAATTACACAAATGCACTTTTGCAATATATTGACAAATGTTTTGGGGGCATTATTTATACCTATTTTTAAGGTGAAAGTCTAATAAAAATTATACAGTCATGTCTATTTCCTCAAGGAGTAATTATTTTTAATGGCATGGAAAAACAATGAACATAAAAGCAATAGAAGAAATTACAGATAGGCTTGTTTGCATGAAAATGTGAACCTATTTTCTCAAATGATAAGTAGCAAAGTGAAATATGTAAGTATGTATATAACTATCTCACACCAAGGATAATGTCCCAGATATGAGGTTGTATAATATGATAGGACATTAAACTCCAATCAGATAATGGTTCACAGACATGATATTCACAAACAAGGAATAGAATAGTTTGTTTGATTATGTGAAAAAATTAACATCATCAATAAATATTTGAAACATATTATCCAGTAATTAATCAAAGCAATGAAAATAATACAATAACAAAAGACAATTTAGCTTAAACAATTTGGCCAAGATGTGATTTTTTTCATAGTAAGATTTTAATTTACAATTCTTAAAGGTTTACAGAAAACTTGTTAAGATGGTATATAAAATTCCAATGTACTCCATAATTGGTTTCTTCTATTAGTAACACCTCAAACCAGTATGGCACCATGCCACGTGCGGTAGAGCATGCCTGTAATCCCAGCACTCTGGAGGCTGAGGCAAGAGGATTGCCACAAATTCAAGGTCAGCCACACTACATAATGAATTAAAGGCCAGCCTGGACTACATGGTAGGAGTGTCTAAATAAATAATTTTTAAAAAAGAAAACTCTGTAGGACACAACCTTTGGTAAGCCAATCCTGATACACAATGATTATGTAAAGTCTATGTTTCATTCAGCTTTCCTTAGTTTTTTTAATTAATTAAATTTATTGGTACATTTAGCTATACATAATGATCACTTTCATTTTAGGCTCTTTGTACCTGTGCATGACATAACTTCATTCTTTTTTTCTCCCATTCCCTTACCCTACCTTCAACCCCTCTTCTCCTCCCATTTAATAAAAACTTGGTTTCCATTTTTTTCTATTCTCATTATTTTCTTTTCCCTTCCTGTGTTCCCCCTCCCCATCCCTAATTTCCACTTCACATTTGATCACCTTCTTCCTATTTTACAATATTGGTTATACATTTTGGTTCTCATTTACATACTCAATTTCTCACACACCAAAGACGTGATTAATGATTAGTGATGATCTAGTCTTACATGACTCTTAGTAATAATAGCAAGAAACAGGTTTTTCCACCCACCCCTCCAGTACAGCAACAAAACAGGAGAGACAGCCTCACCCAGAAATAGCAGAAGAGAATCTCGGAGGAAAATAACTTCTGAATGAATAGAATTAAGTTAATTCTACTACTGCCTGGCAACTGTATCAAGACAGTCTACTTGTGTTACTCATCGGGCCCAAACCTAAGCACCAGAACCATTGTCCTGGGGGTGAAGCTGACAGCACTTCTGATAACTGTGGAGATGACAGGGTGCATTTGACAAGAAAATCCTTGTTCCTCCCTGCAAAGATGAGCCTTGGTTTGACCGCCAGGAGGAACGAAAGTCCTCTCACAATATTGTTACGAATAGGAAGCAACTGAGTAAGGGAGGCCAGAAGTCTTGATTCAAATTCACATTTCAGCCAAGTAAACTTTAAAAGTGAATGTGCTTATAACTGAACATGCTCAAAGAAAAATGTCAACAGCACACGCACACAACACCTTCCTTAGAAGTCACACAAACCTCTCTCCTAAATAGGCCATCGGGGTGATATTTTAGTGGACGGAAGACTATGCATGAGGTTATTTTTAAGGATCAACTAAATATTGGGAAATACAGTTGCCAAAAGAGTAACTCTGGCTTTAGAATATTGACTTGTGGTGCTTTGGACAACAATTTGGGACACTATCTTTTCAGGATTCTTGTGGGACTGGATAAATAAATGTACAGTACCATGCAGGGCTTCTGGCTTCCTCAAGGAGGAAGGAATTATCTAGGTCACTCAAAGGGAGCATAAGCTTTTTCAGAAACTAATTTCAAAGGTATCAAAAATCATTCTTTTTAGCACACATACACACAAAAATAGTACTGCATTCCTATGAAGCAGGAGTCTCTTGTCTATTTGATTATGACTATGGGTTTACATGTGTATATAGCCATGTAGGTTAGTCCCAAACCTACAAAATCAAAACCTAAGGAAAAGTTAATAGGAAAAAATTCAATAAACAAGTGAGTCTATAATTTGAGAGGATAAATAGAATGTTAACATTTAAGATAGACTAAATCACATTTTGGGTTTATCCAGGATAAACAATGTGAAAATGGAATCCCATCATTGAGTAATCAACTCAGAATGAATCATAGAACTACAATAAGAACTAAAATGACAAAACTTTTAAGAGAAAACACACAAACATAGGAGAAAATTTTCATGATTTTGAGTTAGGCAAAGAGTTTACAGATATGACATCAACCAAATGTTAAAATGGACTTCATCAAAATTAAAAAGCAGAGGGGGAAGACAAGATGGCCAATCAGTGAGCAACAAAAGACAGAGCCTCCCGGGAGAAACAACTCATACACCAGAATAAAACATCCTGGAGAGACCCAGACAGAGGGAGATGGATCCTCTTGACACAGGAAGAAATTAAAACATAAAAAAGCTTGTCAAATACGTTGGGACTACAACTGGAACAGCTGGACACAGTGTTTTCACTGCGACCCACCAATTTTGCAGTGGACTTAATTTGCACCAGCCTGAATCCACCACGGCCAGCAGAGCCGCCCAAACTCATTCCCACCATGACTCACAGGAAGCAGAGCAGCACTGAAGTTGGGGGTTGGCGAGCCTGATGGAGAGCAGAGCCAGCAAAGGGACTTTCATTAATCCACAGTCAGTGCTGGGATTGGGACACCCACCCCCCCACGGGAAGGGCACAATCAAATGGGCAACATGTTGGAATCTGGCAGGAGGAGCCTGAACTGGGAGCAACAGTGACTTCAGTTGGTTCCTCCCTCCCCAAAGCAGATTGATGGGATTTGCTTGGACTGGGCCGTGCCCCTGGCTGGGACCCAATGAGCCGTCCCAAATTGATTCCCTGCACCTAGCAAGGACTAACCAGGGAAAGGCCTCTGCAGGTTGGCCCGGTGGGGATGGGCAGGCATAGGCAGCCGCTGCTTGCACCTCAGAGATAAGAGCAGTCAGGAGAGGGAGGAGGACCCTCGCAAGTGTGCTTCAGAGGAGGCGTGGCCAATAGGAAAGGGGGCTGGGACCTGTAATGTGACCTGTGTGGAGGAAGCCGGGACCATGACAGGAGAGAGAGGCAGGAAGAGGCCCCCAGCCCAGAACCCTGAGAGCCCTGATCCAGGAGAGGGAAAAACAAGGGTGACTGAGGGCAGCAAACACGCAACAGCAGGCATGGCTTCAATGGACATTAAAAGATATGTTTGGGACGTTGCAGACGAGCTCAAAACTGAAATATTAAATCAGGTAAAGCAAGATATGAATAGAGTGATAAAAGAAATGCTCTCAGGGAGAATCTCTCAGGAAGATACAGACAGTAGAAGGGAGGAACACAAAAAAAGGAGAGAAACATTCAATAAAGAATATAAGGAAAATATAGAATACATGAAGCAGATTCAAAAAGACTACCAGGAAATTAAAAATTCCATTGAAAACTGGCAAAGCACCTTAAACGAAACTAAGGATCAACTATCAAAACTTGAAGACAAGTTGGCAATGTGTAATCATGAAAGGAAAGATCTCTTAAAAATAACAAGGAAACAGGCAGTAACAATACAAAGGCTAGAAGATGATAAGAGAATCTACAATTTAAGAATAAGAAATGTGAACAAAGAAGCAGGAATACATACAGGCAAATTACAAAGGCTATTCACAGAAATAATTAAGGAAAACTTCCCAAGCATGGGAAAAGAAAATGACATTCAGTTATGTGAAGCATACAGAACCCCAGCCACCTACAACCAAAACAGATCTATACCCAGACATATAATAATCAAGATACCAGAAATTCAATATAAAAACAGAATATTAAAAGCCATCAGAGAAAAGAAACAGATTACCTATAAAGGTAAGCCCATCAGAATCATGACTGACTTCTCCACACAGACCATCAAATCAAGAAGAGCTTGGAGCACAGTCTTCCAAGCCCTGAAAGAAATAACCTCCAGCACAGATTGATGTACCCTGCAAAACTGTCACTAGAAATTAATGGAGAAACAAGATGCTTCCATGACAAAGAGGAACTGGGTGAGTTTGGGACCACCAATCCAACCCTACAGAGAATACTGAAGGACATTCTAGAGAGAGAAAAAAAAATACCAGGATTTTAGGAACAGTGGCAGAAAGGCCTCAATGAGTGGGGCAGGCAGTAGAATGAAGGAGAAAACTAGACAAACAAAGACAGGAAAATAGCATAGCAGAAATGAGGCAGAGAAGGATGGCTAGAATCTCTAACATAGATGGCCTTGATACACTGTATTGTTAATAGTGCACCAGGATTTAAAAACCCACATTACTCACACTAGTCTGCTTAGATGTATTATGTTCTGTTCCAGTCATTCTAACTATACTAGATTTGAGGGTACAAACAGTAACCCTGAAAATAACAGGATATAGTACAGTAATCATCCTTAATTTCCTATTAAGTCAGCCTAAAGCTCTGTAAAACCTACACTGTTTTACCATAACTGATTTTAATCAAATCTGATTTTTTAGATCGCTGTTTTGTATTGACAGATTTTATTCAAAGCTGTTATGATTGATAGTATCAAGTCTGAGAGTATAGGCAACTGCACTTAAGATGACAAGATCCACTAGAATATCCACTCTGGTTTGATTATTACTTGCCTTTGAAGTTTTATATTGTCAACAATATTTTATTTTTTACTAATATTGTTATGTACTGCTATATTCAATTATACTGCTATATTCATTTATGCCTGATGTTATAGGCAATTCCATTGAAGATAATAAGAAACAACACAGTAATCATTGTAGATCACCTTGTATTGTGGTTTTATATGACTTTTTGGTTTCATGTTTTTATAGGAATTTGTTTTGTTTTGTCTTACTAAGTTTTGTTTTTCCCTCTAATACAGAAAGGATAGAAATACATGTAGAGACTCATGTATGCATAGCTGTTTACACTCTCACTGTTTGAATACCTACTTTGTATGCTTTAATTTTGTAACTTGAACAACTATTTCTAAGAGGACAATATGTAATTTATCAATTAGTGATTTCTAATTTTGTTTATCTTTTTTCTGAAATTCTGTATTATCTCTACCCTTTACAAGCTTTTTTTCTCTTTAAATAAAAATTTTTAAAAAATAAATAAAAATTAAAAAGCATTAAGAAAGCGAGATGACCAGCCAAAGAGTAATAAAAATACCTGCAAATCATGAACGTGAAAAAGGACTTTTATGCAGAACAATTCATGCAACTAAAATATAAGAAGACAAGGTAACACATGTCTGTAAAAGAATTCTGTCATGAATTGACAGTGAAAAATTGGCGATGCCTATAGGTACAATGACCAATTGCTTTAAACCAAACAAAACTTGCTTTTCTCTGGAAAGGAATTTTTATCTTCAATATGACCAGTTTTGCAAAAGTTCACTTTCATCTCCACAGGGTTGTGAAGATTCTTAGTCAAAGGCAAATGCAGGTAGAGACAACTCAAATAGGTGAGCGGATCAAGACATTCACTAAATCTCAAAGTCTGTCACAACTTTCTTAAAAAATAAAAGGTATTTAAATATAGACTATTTCCAGGGGAGAACTAGCAGGGAAGCCAAGCAGCAGCCCCACCCCACGCCCCAGTGGCAGCCCTGCCTGCCGGAGAGAACGAGCAAGGAAGTCCCCCTTCCCGCACCATCCTCTCCCCCTCCAATCGACAGGACGTGACTGGAGGCTGGGATGGTAATAACTGAAGTAGGGAGCAACCTGACACGTGTGCTGTCTGAGTGACTTTGCAGGCCTGAGGCCAGTAGTCTCGGCAACTATTTGGAGGAGAGCAATGTAGAGTGTGGTGATGATTATAGATTTCCTGCTGTCCGACTGCTGTTTTGTTTTGTTTCATTTATTGTTCTGTTTTGGTCCCTTTAAAATAAAAAAATAAAATATACAGTCTTTCAAAATGAAACTTACTGATTTTCAAACAGTGTTCTAAAGTTTTTCATATATTTTCTGTTTTGGCTCCTCTCCAGAAATATAAATTCAACTGTAAATAAGGAAGACAACATGGTTTCCTCAGAGTATATCTATATGTTATGACTTTCAACTCCAGAAACACAACAGAAGGTTTCTATGTATCTTAGGCAACTGTCTGGATCCTACTCATGCCACCCATGTTGGCTCAGAAGTTGGACAACCTGACCTTCTGTAGTCAAACATTTGTCCCTAGATAAAGCGAACTTCTACTTTGGGAGATCGCAAGATATTTCTTCTCAAAGCAGCTAAACCTTAGTTGCCACTAGAGTGTAAATGCTGACTGTCTGTTTGCTTGAACCTCTGGAAAGAACCAGGGCCCAGATCCAATAAAGCTTCTACCAGGAGCTTCCGCAGATGAACTACTTGCTGGAGGGTCAGAGTGACTGCACTTAGCATAAGATTGGTGCTGGAACTGGAATACGCACATAAAGCCCTACCAACTGCCCTGTGACGTGTGTCTAATGACAAAACTTACTGGTTATCATTTAGTATGTATCAGACATACTTCATATTTTATTTACACATACAGACTGAGCAATGATTCCAAATCCTTTACCAGTGCAGTTCTATGGGGACAGATGTTTCCAAGGGGAACTCTCCGTTCCTCACTGTAGTCACCCCAGCAATATTCAGTGAAATAGTGCCGGCAAGAACATCACCAATCACATAGATCTATCAGGAATGCCATTGAAAAATGTGAGTATTTAGTTTTTTAATTTATTTCCATAAAAGCTATACTGCCATTAATCTTCTTCACTTCGAACACACCTGTCCCGTTGTTCTTGGCCCTTGCTGCAGCAGTTCTGGAAGTCCTCATTAATTGCACTGTTATGGCTCCCTCGGTGTCCTGAAATGATTCAAAATGTTTGTTTCCATGGTTATTTTTACTTTGAGGGAGAGCTAGTCAGCCACACGGTGCCTGCTCCAGTGGATAAGGACACGCTGTACTGTTTTCACAAACCTGCCTATTTGTCGGGGGTATATGGCAGCAGCACTCACCGTATTGTTGATCACATCTCATAAAGACACTCATGAAAAAGGACTTACAGAACTGAAGGTTCCAAAGGCTAAATGTCACATGATTTCTCTTACTGAGAAAAACTGAAGTATAAATAATTACAGGCCTTTACTGTAATCAATTTTCTTTAACTTAAACTTTCACCATACATTTCAGTCTCACTCCATAGCTCCTACGAGGTAGGCTGACCCCAGGAAAACACCGGAGGACACATTTGTGGCTAATGCTGCCAGGCTCTTCCTCATGTAGCCAAGTGTCTTTTGCAAGTCTTGTACAAAAAAAACCCACATGTAGGGCAGGTGCATGTGGCAGGGATACCATCCCTGCTCATGCCATCCTGGTAACTAAAGCAGCCCTAGCAAGAACAGCTTTCCTGAACCTAAGAAAGCCAGAGAGTTTCCATGAAACCGAAAGAAAAAGTGGAGTCAGCTCCCAGAAACTTCAGTGTCCTAAGGAAGGTAAAAAGACCTTTTCTAAAAATCTTTACCCAGAGAGAGAGCAGAATGTACTGACATAGATAATTTGACACAAGCACTTCAGTGGTTCTGCATTTATGCACTAGCATAAAAACGGACATGACAAAATGTTAAAAGCATCTTTTTTTTTAACTCAATAATGTGAATAACAGAAGTGGAGTTCTATCCTGTTCCTGACCTTCACCACCACCTCAGGGGACATGCTGAGTAACAGACCAAGATTCAAGGATAAAGAGGTTATGTCGGTTTTGCACATTACTGAAGATATTTTCTTGAAAGCACAGTGTTGCATGGGTTTTTTTTAAGGAGGCTGAAAATATCATAATGTTATATAACCAACCCCAGCACACAACCTACATCCTCTCTTATCAAAGACTGAATCTCAGAATTTCAGGATAAGATAGTAAATCAATATTCACCTTGCAATCTTTCCCCAACTTCTTTCTTGGGTAGGGGAAAGACATCTGAATTTGGTGAAAACTCCTGAGTCAGCACTGAAGACAGTGTCATCCAAGACAGATGCTCTAAGATCAGATTAAACCATATCACTGAAAAGGCTTACCTGATAAAGCACAGGATTCTGACATGCAGTGGCGATTAAGGAAATAAGCATGTGTTAAATATTAAGTATTGTTTGGAATGTGGACGCAGTGTTAGAGCTTACAGCATCATAGGAAATGAATCTTGCAAAAAAAGAGCTCAAAGTCTTTGGCTTCAACACTGCTGAAGTACTAACAGGTCTAAGTGTGTAAATGGGCTCCAGACCCTGAAATGAACCAGGTCTGGGGGAAACACTTGGCTTCCCAAATCCTGAGATGCTCTCTCGAGGCCCCAGCACCACGGCCTCCATCCTCAACTCCTCGGGGAACTAGAGTTAATCCATCGTCTTGGCAACATCCAAATAAGGATTATTTGGATTTATCCTTTGATTCTTTTTTATCTTTTCTGGTCCTTAGAATTGAACCCCAGGCCTTTGTACTGAGCTACACACAACCTTTCTATGTATTTTTTGAGATAAAGTCTCACTAAGTTGTTATGTTGCCTAGGTGAGGATCAAATTTGTGATCTTCCTACTTGAGTACTATTATCAGAGTTCCCTAGCCTTCCTTGATACTACCCCAAATGTCTACCATTCTGCTTATCTTAGAAATATATACTGAGGCCCCACTATGTTCTGAACACAGTCCAAACTATATACATTTTTAAAATATACTTCATGTGTTTATAACTGGAAGAAATTCCCATGTTCCTAGTAATATGAGTTCACATGGTCTTTAATCCACCCTACAGTAGTACAAATATTTCTTATGAATAAAACTGCTTGGTAAATAGTCATTGACATTCACTTGTCCAAGTAGGAAGGGTTAAAAACAGGACATCCAGAAGAGGAGAATGAACATCCTTCTGCCTCTTCAGTCACTGCATTGAAAATGATGACTTAGAAGATAAGGAACTGCCCGTCTCGATTCCCTTTGGTGTTGGGGGATGAGGTTGGGGGATGGGGCATGGAGGGGCTTCCATAAGAGGTAAAGGATCCTTTTATGTGTTTTTATGGACTAGAGCACTAGGCTTCAAATACTCAGTGTAAGGCACAGACAATCTGCTAGGACTTGGCTCTGTACCCTGGGGAAGCTACTCTGCGTCTCTGCTACCCAGCCTCTTTTTTTAGTCCAGGTAGCGGTGGGGTGGCAGGTGTTACAGACGGCAATCCTGGCTTCGAGATGCACTTGGGATTTAGAGGTAAAGGAAATGGACAAAGTACTTGTGGGGGAGGTGTATGAGCTGAGATGACAAAGGGAATCAGTGGTCTCAGCCAAGGGGTATTTTTCAATTGGGAATTTGGTACCCATGAGGTAATGTAACATTTCAAGCCTCCACTCAAAAAAAAAAAATTCACAATATATTGGTCTAGACAATATATGAATTTTGTATCATTTATATTGACCCTAAAATCATGACAGCCACTGCAGCTGATAAGAAAATGAACTAATCATCAAGCAATAATTAAGAAAATGATTAATTAAATGCAAAATGCTTACAGAACATAAATTCATATATACATCTAGAAAGAGAAAAGGAAAGAGATCTTAAATTCTAGAGTCCTCTTGTGTCTTGCATCACAAGGGGAAAGTCAAGACATCAAGGTTAAGATTCTGACCAAGCCTGGCCGTGCACCTGGCTTTTTAGTGTTCTGGGTTGCCTATGTAACAAGAATAAATATCTTCAAGAAGCTAGAAAGTCACCATGTTACAGACAAAAGTGCATGAATATAGAAAATGAATTAATGAGCATTTTGCTTATGAAAGAACATTGTTTTCCTTGTAGTAGACATGGTGCTAATGAAGGAGGAAAAGGTAGCAATGTCATCATGAAAAATTCCCACTTAGGATGGTTGTATTCCAGCAGTAACATCTGTCTTTTCCTACAGTTGAGAGACAGACTCACTTAGAAATGAGTCCTTGGGCACCAGATGCAAGGGTCAGCCCAGAGATGAACTTTTCTGAATCAACAGGGAAAGGACCATTGCTAGTCATCAAGTTTACAATTCAGTCCTCCAGCAGCATCTAAAACACAGTGAGATTCCATTAACAGTGAAGTCACTTCCATAAAAGTGGATTCATCTGCATAGCAATCAGTACTGTGGAGAGTCTGAAAGAAGACGGAGAACAGGAATCCCTCTGGCTCTGAGACACCACTTCCTCTGGATGTCCAGAATGCCTGCTAGCTGGGTCCCTCTCTCCTCTTCCCTACCTCCCAGGACCAGATTCCTACCACTACTGGAAACCCCTCCATGTACAACTTTGTGCATGTCACCTGCTCAGAAGCCTTGCATGGTTCTCAGTCCTGCTGTGTACAATCTAAATCCCTCCTCTCTGTATTTCCTGTCTCATCTCCCACTAGTATCTTACTCTGAAATTCTACAGTCCTGAGAACCCAGTGCATTCTTCACAAGTGTTGACGGTTGTTCCTTTGATTCAGTTGAATGTTCTGTGCATATCTGCCTCAATCCTTTTGCGAAAGTTTTAAAAATGCATCCGCAAATCCTTTGATATCCTCCCTTTAAAAGAAGACAAATTCTCTCCTTGTTGACCTACCTAGTAGCTCATTTTTAATGAATAAAACAAAGCAAAAATGAAAATGAGCAGGCTTTAAAATCCACCACCGCCATCACCCCACAGCTCAGGAAAGCCCGCGGTTGGGCTTTCAGGGTGAGCAACGGTAATGTCCTCCCAACAGCCAGCAAAGCTGTTAAGAGCCAGGAGAGTGAGTGAATCACGACAAAGCATGCCCAGCCGCCGCCAAGAGCTTGTCTGTAATGTCTGTGAGAGTCTCAGGAGAGCAGCTGAGCTTCTCCCCGATGTAATAATCATTGCTTTAAGCCACAATATTTGTGAGGGTGAGGGGGTGGGAGTAATTTCTTATGCAGCAATGGATAGCTAATGATAATAACTAATTGCTGACTAATAGACCATGATAACTTACTGGGCCATTTCCAAATGTCTAAATTCTAAGCACATCTCAAGACTAAGATTAAATATCTACTCCACAAATCTCTCTTGGCCTGCCTGGATAGAAATAGTGTCTAAAATCGTGTAAGATGAGGTCTTACTTCTTTTAAAGGATTTCATAATTCCAGTACAGTGACATGTGTGACTCCCAGGATTTTTCCCCTTCTTAGAGTCTAAGCTCTTGGGGTGGGGCCCCCAAATTTCCATCTTTACCTCATTACAAGAGTTCATTGCAGTGAGGGAAAAAAAAGGATGCAGTAAATATTTGTTGATAGAAACAATCAACTAGATTCTCAACTAAAATTTCTGTCCTCAGTTTATAGTCTATTCGTATTTTTGCAGTTGCTTTAGTAAGGAGGTCTATACAACCAAAGAAGTAAGAAACAATATAACAACTATTTCTCTTACATCTTCTACAAAAGAAGAAAACTGCTTAGGTTAAAAAGAATTAGTGTTCCCAAATCTTCTAAACAGATTAGGTAAGAGGAATTAAAATACCAGCATTTCTATGCTAGTCTTTTGTCCAAAACTGAGACAGAATTTAAATTAGGGGCATAGAAATCAAGAAATGACTGTGTTCCTCAACAAATGCCAAAGTCCTTGCCAGTTATTTTCCAATGAAAGGCAGAAACTTTTCTCTCCCATATTGTTTGTGGGCTGACATCATCCCCTTGACAATTGCCACCTCTTTTATACTGTGGCAACCCCCAAAGTACACAATATTAAGCAAGCATCACAAAAATATGTGAAAAGAATTCCCATTTCTGACTATTTCTAAAATTCAGGCTCCCCATTTCCTGTGAGCAATGGAAAACATGAAGGCTGATTATGAACTGGGCATAGAGTGTTCAGAGCATTTGGCTTTTAAAAATGAAAGCACAAACATCATTTTGCCTTGCTGGAGCAACCCAGATATAATTAAGCAAAGGGGTGAAGTCCACCTGCCAGCCCTTGTCTTTGCCACTGGTAAGAGGAGATGCTGCCAAAGCCCTTCTCTCTGCTTCTTTTGTGAAATGCCTATTATCAACCAATATTCAGTAGTCAGCAAAGCTCAGTTTGGGCAGGGTCAGCCTAAGTGGGCAAACCGTAGCTTCCTCTTAAGCAGCCAAGTTTGATCCTTGATCGGAAGCAACTATAATAAACCAATTGAGACATCTTGTACAGGGGCAATTGTTTTTGTAGTAAATCAATATTCATTTACAGATGATTGCATACTGTAAAATTTTCATTTATGCGTCGGCTTTTATGCATTCTTGACAAATAATACAGCAAACCAGAGGGCGCCCCTTGCCAAGTAAAAACAACAATCAAAAAAAACAGCAAGTTCCCGAGCTCCAGTCATTCCCAGCATGCCCTCCACTGTTAAGATAGCTCTGTTTAGATCAAAATTTTACTAAAGTAAAAAAAATTTTAAAGGACAGAATTCTTAGTTTCTCGTGCACATCCATAGATTTCTGGCTACCATTCTTCCCTCTCTTGGCTCTCAAAAAGGGGATCATGTCTTAAGAGACTGGAAATCTTTTGAGGAGTGGTGTTCCACCCTGCCAAGGATTAGTTAGATTACTGAACATCTTGGCATTGTTTTCTACAGTAGATAAATGAAATAAAATTTTGGGCAATACTTCAGGGCATTTAATCAATGTTAGCCATTCAAGACAGTACAGTTTTAGTTTTGGGTAGTAAAACTATTCAGCCTGGATTTTCCAGATAAATAACTCTGTATTTCTCTCTGTTAGTGTGGATAAAGCTTTAGGGGAAAGAGAGGGGAAACTGTGAATTTTTTAATCCACCACTCAAATCGCCTCTCTGAACAGGAGCACGCTCCATCCAGACCAAGCCAACGGGCTCTACTGCACTGCTGTGGCTAATTTTCCTTCTGAGAAGTGGAAGCGGGCTCCCCATACGGGCGTCTCGGTTGGTTTGATCAACATCACCTCAACTCCACTGAAGTTGAACTACAGAAGCTCAGCCAAGGCACAGCCAAGGGTAAAACGAAACTTCCCTGAAATGTCCCCTGTATTGAAAAACAGGGATGAGATGTAAATACCCTCACACCAGCACCCAGAGGGAAGTCAAAGGGAGGAAGGAGTTGCGGAGGAAACCTGGAAGAACCCGGTGAGGCAATCTGGCAGTCTTCTGGGAGTCTGGAAAACGCTCCAGGAAAGTGGAGTGAGCACCTCATCTGTGGCGTAACAGACGCTGGTTGCTAGGGATTCTGACAAGCTATGCTTTTAAAATCCACACAAAGGACTTTTCAGAAAGCGATTAAAGATAAACCCCAAATATCTTCAGTATAAAACCAAAACTGGAGGTATCACAGTCCTCTGACTGCTGCCCACGGAAATGAAATCACCGTCTCACTGACCCTGGAGTGTGGCTCACCTGGGCCAACTCTGCCTCATGCTGTTACTCTTAAACGTGTGCCAGTTTGGAAAACAACTTGTGTGGCCACTGAAATTTTTTAATGGATTATGATTTAAAAAGAAAAAGAGATGGTATAATAAATGCATGTTTAATCGTAAAGTCACATCTTCTACTTCCGACATTCTAACGCTCTCTGATTTTGAGGAGGGAAACCAGTGGTTGTACAGGTGTCAGCAATATCTGTCTCTCTCTCCCTCTCTCCACACACACACACACACACACACACACAGAGGCACACAGAGGCACACACACACACACACACACATACATACACACACACACACCTTTCTGGTTCTGCCTTTACATCTTTGCCTAAACCCTCTCCAAACAATAATTGCTTCTTGCCTTCCTATCAATGTATCACTCTATCCAGGTCCAAGATAAAGTGCAATTCTTCACTCTCTCTAACAGATCTGCCTTCATTCTACCTCACTGGGCACAGACCCTGGACATAAAAGTACATGAATTAATGGGTATTGTATCATCTTGCTCAGAAATAGCTGTAAATTGAATTGAATATACATAGCAAGAAAATACACTCCCTAAGTCCCGATGGGCTTGAGAACATTCTGGACGCCAGCCCAGGACTCCCTTGAGTTCTGACAGCAAATGCTTGGAGAATGAATATGTACATGGGGGGGGGGGGGCTCACAGTACCCCATCCTTCTGCCTCAAGGATATTGCTCTAGGGACTGTCTGGCTACTGAGCAAAGGCCTTGGCCTTGTTTTTGTTATATATTTTTAATCTTCTTTATTTTACAGTAAAGTTTCACAACCCTGAAATCCTTCTGCCACAAGCTGGGAGACACATGAATGGCTCTTGCTTGCATAAATCTTAACATTTAGACTGAGAAGACAAACTGGAAGTATGATCTACAGTGCAAAATGTGACATGGGTGCCACAAAGGAGCTACAAAGTACTACTAAGGTCCAAAAGAAGGAAGAAATCACTTCCGTTGGTACAGGGATGATAAAAGGATGAGCAGCAGAGAGCAGCAAATTTGCCTGAAGGTCACACAACAAGGTCAGGTGCTGTGATGCTGTGGGAAGCGACACACAGTAAAGGGATGAGAATCACTTAGCAAAGCCATGGTGCTGAAAGGTGGGGAATTCAACTGGAGCAAAAGTTATTCACACCAGCAAAATGGCTACTTAGGAGCAAAGAGCGACCTATTCAAACGGTTAGATTTCTTATACATCTTTTGTATCTGTGGAGATCAGATTGAGAAGTGAAATTGTATATGTTCCTAGCATTTATGCATGGGAGTGTATCCACAATTTTATTAAAAGTGCACGTAATTTCTAAATGCTAGTTTACAAAGCACAGAGACTGAATGATTCGCTACAGAACACATTTTCACAGTACATACCTTCTGCTCAGATAAAGAGAAAATCAGCCAGGTGCTTCAAAGAGACCCACTCTGAATCATAGATTCAAATTGTACATGTGAGAATCAGGAAATCAGAAGAGTCCCAGCAGGACGCATGCTCCTATAAAACCTCCTAAATTCATGTTTGCCCCTCAGATCTAATGATTATCCTGAATCTAAGAATCAAACACCAAAGGGCAGGGGAATATGGGAGAAGCAACCACTGTGTAGATACCAGCAACCATGGGACATTTTGGATTTGGTGACAGTCGCATTTCCCCACTCTAGGTCTCAATCACTTTGATTGATGTGCAGAACTCTTCCTCTCCCTCTTCCCTGGGGAGGGAAGGAGTACAAAGTGCAACACTGCAGATGGAAAGTGGTTTTATCTACATCATCTTAATTTTCAATGATGGAGAAAGAAGAAAGAGAATTCTAAGTAGCAGAGAAAGGTTCAAGGTTAATTTGATTGGCAATCTATGAAAAGCCACTTATCTCTGGCCATTTCAAATTGCCCCTTATTCTCTCCATAGTGAATGAAATGATTCTTTCCAAAGACAGAGGGATCAACTGATAATGGCTGCTATTACATATTCATACCCAGCTTTACATTCTGTAGCTTACTTGGCAGGAGTTCTTGCAAATCTCTTCACAGATGCCCTGGCAGAGGGGTGAGGGCGGAGCTCAGGGAGCCCTCAGGGGCACATTTAGTGGACAGTGTGACCAGTAGCCGGGGAGAGAGCACACCCACTTGCAGCGCAGAGGTGGTCTGAGCCCCTGACTGGCTCCCCGGCCTCCCTGCTGCAGCGCTTGCCGGGGGGTCACTTTCCAAAGACTTGGTGAATGATTCAAAAGCACACACTGTAACCCATGACTCTAGCAGTAATGAGTGTTTCATGGTAACAGTGCGAGGCTGAAAAATATCTTTTGCTGAATTTGAATTTTAATTTTTTTTTCAATACGTTATTAGCACGTTTGTAATACAAGAAGTTTGCATTTATCTCAAGGAGAAGGTACCTGATGTACCTAGCACGTCCTGATTCTCTTTTACTCTGCTTCTCCTCATCCTCACCCACCTGCTTCTCTACTTCTGTAACTCCCCTGTCCCCATCTTCATTGAAATTGTTCATGTTATTATTTTAGTGCATGTTCACCACATACAATGCTCACATCCATTGCTGGGTATTTGGTCTACGTGTACAACACCTCTTATATCTTTTTCCTTCCTCTTTTCCTCCCCACTCCCCTTACCCTTGGTCTCTTGGTTCCCTTCTAATTTGCAAAAGATCTGTCTCCCTTTTTTCCTCTCTTATCTTTAGTTTGCTCTCTATTTACACTTGGCCTTACTCAAATGAGAGAGGCCATACAGTATCAGGTTTGCAGGACCTAATGATTGCATTCACCTCGGGGAGCTGGCACATGTAAAGATCATTGTCTGCTCTGAAATTATGCATGCGTGTAATTGGTTATAATTTTAAGGCACAAAAATATCACTGTATAGTATATATGCATCAAAATTCTCTGTGCTGAGGGTGATTTCCTCATCTTAGAGAAAGTAAGTAAGAGAGGTTTTCCTTTCTAACAGAATTAAGATTGAAAAAGTAAAACAAGAACAATCCTGTCATGGGTTTTTATGTGCCATTGAGTTTCCAAGTTGCAGTGCTAGTAACACACATGATCCCCATGAGCTGGAGTTCAGTCAATTCTACCAACACTCACTTGCTATCTGTTATACTCAGGCATAAGGCCGGCAAGTTTCGTGTCCGTAGAGGCCAGTGGAAGCCACCCAACTCCAGGCACAGGCAGAGACAGCTCCTAAGTACAGCCCACATGGGAAGCTGAAAAAACATGAGGATGGCTGAGTGCATGCCTACCCTGCTTACAAAGGAAGCATGAAGCCTGAGGCTTCCTTAGGCAGATCACTAGCTTCATTTCTTGATCTCTCCCCCTCCCCACCCCAGTTATTTAGTGGTGTGGTCAAGTGCTGCACTGCTATTCATAATTAACTCTCTTCCTCAAGGTCAGTGACAGCCCTTCTGTGAGGACAGTGCTCAAGGGGAGGCACAACTCAGATAGACCTTGGACTGCTGACCTAGCGTACGTTCAGTGTGATTCCAAGGTGTGCCTGAGCCCAAGCCAATCCTCGGATACTCACCACCTCTGAAGCTCCTCAGTGTATATTCTCAGGTGCTCTCCTCCGTCCCCTAGGTCAGGGCGGTTTCACAACACGCTAAACGTGTCCGTGACATTGATGAGCAAAGACGCTTAAGCTGATGTTTTAAATTTTCCTTCATTAATTTTAATTTTTGAATTTTTTAAATTTCATCTACTGCTGGATGATATAAAGTGTAGTCAAATGCTTTAGGAATAGAGTATCCCCCAGCTCTTAGAGTCTGTGTTTGGACACATGGTGGTATTTCCTGAAAAGAAAATGTCCTTAGAAATATTCTGGCCACAGTGTTTTATTAGGAATGCTTCGTGTTTTCAGTGCTGGTGATTCTTATTAGGAATATCATTGCTGCTCCCCAATATGTACTGGAGAGGGAGAGAGAGAGTCCCAGCACAGCTGTTCTACAATAGTCTTCCCTCCCCCTAAATATCACTTCGGGATGCCAGGATGCATTTTGGATGTGTACTTGTCACAGAGTATTCAAGGACATTGCTCAAGGAGCAAGAAGCCAAAGTCCTTACATAGTTCTTCTTAGTCCAGCAGAGAATGGGACTGAAGTATTCCAACTTGAAAAACAAAACACACTTAAGCACTTAGAGGCTTGATAAATTTATTTTGAACAATACCTATTTACATGAGAGCATCTAAAACAGTGACATCACCAGAATGGCAAGACCAAATGGAGTGAGTGACCCAATGGACTCTGAGTGAGAAAAAGCTCACCCAGGTGGTGACCACAGTGCTTGCTCAGATATCCATGGGAGCAGGGATGATGCTGGAATCAGGGTAATTAATAGTCATCAGATAATTATGTAATCTCCAATGCATGGCCCGATGCAATCATATTGGCATCTTCTTAGCTCTTCTCCAGACTTATTCCACAGTAAACTCTCAACAAATGAATACTGCCCTCCTTGCTATCCTGTGTGTTATGCTTTACTCTTTAGTGTTTGGCTATGAGTTGATTTTTTGGGGAAAGATGTGTATTTAAACAGACCCTTCTCTCCTGTGCAACCAAAGGGCATGTGCTAAATTCCCTCTGTGTTCCAGGCTCTGCGCTGAGCAGGAAGATTGGACCCCAGGCGAGTTGAGTGAATGTCAGCAGGTGCAAGGCTGACTGTGTCTCCAGAAAGACAACTGTCACATGACTCCATTTATATGAGGCATTGAAAATGGTCAGGTTCAGGGAGAGATAGAGCAGCACTGGCCAGGGACTACAAGGAGGGGAAAAGGGGGATGCTGTCCAGCAGGTGTAAAGTGTCCACAGGGATAAGGTTGAACACTTGCTGTTCAATAGATATGAAGACAAGTGACTGACAGAGACAGGCTGTGTGGCACTGTATCTATGGCCAACAGTACTGTATACTTAGATGTTACCAAACCAGATTTTCTGTTCAATGTTCTTCCCATAATAAAAGTAACTTTTCAAGTTGATTCCGGCTGATGGAGTTGTGAGATTGAAGACCAACCTAGGCAATACCAATTCATGACTTCAGTTGTCTTCCCAGCCCAACTTTAAACAATAACAAGGACTCAGGTACACTGAGAGCAAAAATGAACCACATGGGAAGGTCAGCAGTCAATTTTGGAGAATTTACAAACATCTAAAAGTCAGGAAAATAAAAATATACATTCATAACAGAAAGAGAGCCTCGGGCAACGCTAACCCATTTGGTCCTGTGGTTAATCCACCGCCACAGTGCTCTGAATATGAAAGCAGAGTCACCCAGCCTGGCCCTGGGCTTCCTCGTGGTGACACCCACCGCTATACCACTGTCCACACCCACTCTGCCTCCGGCTTCCCAGAAGCACATGTGTGGCTCAAAAGCACACACTTGCAACCTTGCTAAGCGCACGTGGATGTGCTTAACGATAAACCAGGAATTTAAGCCTTAAAGAAAAAAAACACTAATGAATGCCTAGCTTTTGTGATCCTCAATAGTGGCCATTTTCCCTGTTTTTAATCATGCTCTTTTGTATCATTCCCCTCAAACAGCACTATTTTATTCACAATAAAAAGTTATGGGATACCACGATCTCCATATAATTATTCATAATGTTTTGGGAGACTGTTCACTGCTTTTGTAACTCTACTCACCTTTTCAGTCCCTCACTGTTGTATTTTGAACACCGGAAAAAAATTGTAAGTCTACTGAGCCATGCATAGCTACATGCAGCACTGCACTAAAATATTGCGTCTCCCCTTTGTACCTCCTGTGCTCGTCACTTGAATGTCTGGCACGCATTTTTTAATTGCACTCGTTATCTGCATTATTGTGGACTTCTCCATCTTAGATCCTGCCTTTGTTCGTATTCAAAAAAATCCATACTGCTATCAAAGCAAGAGGAATCTATGAAAAGAAAATATTACCAGCCATGTGAAGAATGAAATTTAATTGTGAATTGTAGGACTTTGTAAGTAGCAGGCTGAAAGCTAAACAGTTTCCTCCTTAGATTACCTCCTTTCTTCTTGAGGAGACCCATTTTACAGATGAGAAATGGAAGCTGTGAGACACTAAGCAATTTGACAAAGGTCAAAGAGCTGAGACAAAAATCAGAATCTGTCTAGCCCAGGAACCCGGCCACTTAAGCATTACGGCGTGTGCAGAAAACATCAGGTGCCTATTTAGCATGTGCTTTTGTTCAAAATACCTTTCACTGCTGAAGTAAAATGAAACCCATACACAGCGGAATAAAGGCTTCGGCACTTTTAAGCCCCTTTAAACTTCCACGCCTTTCTCTTCTAAGGCACCCCCGCGCTATTACCTGGTTTCCATTTAGTCACAGCGAGAGCACAATAAAAGTGGGCGACAACACAAATGACACTAAAATGCCACGTGTAGCCACAGCAGAGACCTGCAGGAACACAGAGCAACATGAAAGCAAGGTCTAAAGCCCTCCCCCGAGGCAGCAGCTGCCTGTCCAACACCCGGAGGCCAATCAGCCACACACTGCAGAACTTTGTGTTTCTGCCCGCAATGAAATTTCCATCTCTGAAATGTTATGATGGACTGGAAGAACAATCTGCGGAAGGTCATATTTGCATAAGTCAAGTGTTCCACAGTCTGTACAGCATCTTTACCTAAGGTAGGATTAAAGCACCCCTGGGGACTGTGATTAACCCTTCACATTGCCCTAAATGCCAGCCAGCTTCCACGTGAGGAGGAGTGACTGAAAAATGCAGGCAGGCAAACTCTCCGGTGCTCCGAGGTCCCAGAGCTCGGCAGCCACCCAGGAAAGAGCGAGGACTCGCCAGAGTCCTTTCATTTAGGAAGTCAGGACACACAGGGGCAAAGTCAGTGTGTGTGCTGGTAACAATCAGGGGGCTTCACAGGTCTGTGCATGTGCCCAGACCGCCATCGGTGAGCTGCTGACACTCTTTGACCCAATGGCTTGTAAAGTGAATTTCCAGAAGTCCCAGGTCCTGCTCCAGAGCTATTTAGGCGTGAGAAAGGCCCAGTCAGTGTAGCTATGGGGCTTCAATCAATGCCCCACCCAGTGCGACTTCACTTTTAATGGGTAAACATGCTGGGACTCCATGTACAGCTTGATGGGAAAGTGTAACTGCCACTGATATAAAGGTAGAACAGCACTAATTCAGGGCAACTGCTACCTTTCATTTGTATGAGGACGGTAAGGATGTGAGATGCCTTAATTTGCTCAGTGAATCAGGGCCACAGATTGGTGAAACCCATACAGGAACCCAAGAGTTTGGCTGTCTAGTCCAGTGCACAAACTTCTCCCACTTGAGCCTTTATTCACTTCATTTACTTCTTCCTGTACCAACTCTGGAATGTGCATTGTTGGTTTTTCTAATGTTAGCAAATATGTAAGTGTATGAGGTGCACAGATAGGTCCTTCATGAAATCTTTGAAAACTAGTTGGACTTATAAACTGGCTGAGGTCTTTGGAACAAAGGTACCATGGGTGAAGATAAGGTCTAACCATATGCATTTGAATTTGTGTAGTCCTAAGCCTTCAATAATTATATTGAATATATTCTAAATCATACCAAAGACTTGCACCACTTTCACCTCAATGTAGAAATTAGCCCTTCTGCAAAAGAGCAGAAAATCACTTCTCCTGCTGGGAATGTAGTATTGTGTCATTTGCTGGGGTTTTAGAGATCATCCAGCCCAACTCTTCCCATCTGTCAGTCAGACACGCTGGGAACCCAGGAACACTCCACGATACCATAGGGATCAGTACCTACGCCACGATGGAAAGTCAGGTGTCCTGATTCTTGTGTGGCTCCTTTCTCACAACACAGCCTGGTTATGAGGAGCAAACCAAGGAATCTCAAGGCGATGGATGCGATTCCAGGCTTGTAGTGGCCCAAGTTGGCCACGCCAGTACGCACGTCACACAGGAATGCGAACAGCCTGTACCAAGCTCACTTGCTGGGTGGCTGAGCACTACCAAACACCTCTAAGAACCTTTGCTGTACAACTTCATAAATTTTCCTATTTCCCTTCCCAGGACTTAGAATAATTTTGTGGTGTTTATTTTATTTGTTTAATGCATTTATTTTCTTGTTTAATGCCTTCCTTCCCTGGGAAAATGTAGGCTCCCAACAGCAGCGGCTAGCTGTCTTGCTTGACATTGTTCTTTGCTAAGGTAACACAACCTCTAGGATTTAAACAGGAGTCATATTTAATGAGCAAAAAAAGTAAATGAATGAATGATAGAATCTTACTACCTTGGAAGGGTTTCAATTATTACATCAAATTACACTTATTACATCAAATTTATGCCACACATTCAGAATTTTGTCTCCTTTTAAAACTAGGAGCTGTTTTGATTATAGTGTCCATGACTTATTAATACCAAGAAGGCAGTTAATAGATTCAAGTCAAGTAAATAAATTTACTTATTCATTCATTAACAAAGTCTGGACGTAGATGAGTATTCAAATATGGCTACTTCTTGCTTGCTAAATAGGTTGATGAAACCCTATATAAATAAACATTTTTATGGTGACATTTTTAGAAAGCCATCCACTTTCAAAAAAATCTAGTATTTTCATAAGAACTTGGAAAAAATCTACTTGTGATATGATCCCTCTTAATTTTGCTCTTCTCTTTCCTCTTTGTTTTTCGACTCGCTACATCAGAAATACACACACATTGCAGAGTAAGTTCTTACAAAAGTTCAGAGCAGAGTGCAAAGAGAAAGCAAACTCCTTCTACATATATCACTTCAAGTTCATTGATTCATAACTTCAAAAACCAAAAAGGGGTCAAGGTTCAGGGTAACCACTTATGGCTGTGAGCATCACAGCATGTAATAAAGTAGTCACAGAGCTACTGTTTATTGGATTTGAGAAGGTCATTCTGAGCTTGGCTCAAGGCTAAGTGCCTAAGTGTACCATGGGCAATGCTTTGGGCTTATCCATACCTTTTAAGAACATTTTTGTAAAGTAGATGACAGCTGTGGAAAACAGACCACACACACGCACACATACAAGTCCATTTTTTCCACTAACATTTTAACTTCACTTTTGAAATGCCACAGGTCTATTCTTCCAAATGGATATTTTTCTCAGCAGCTATTGGAAATTGGAAAGTAACAGGAGTTAGACTTTAGTTCAATTTTTTTTTTTTTTTTTTGCACTGTGGATGGAACCCAGGGCCTTGTGCATGCAAGACAAGAACTCGACCAATGAGCCACATCCCCAGCTCTGAAGTTAGACCTTCGATCTTCCAACCACATTCCAGAAATGAAATGAGCAGTCCCTATTTGGCAATTGATGTTTACGCATGTATGTGTGCATATGTGCACATCCTAGCACACACACTCTGCTGCTAACCTGTGCTCAGAGAACTCAAGGAGCTGATTTATAACGGAAATGTATCGCCGATTTCAAACACTCCATTTCATGTTATCATTTTATTCTCTTTTTACCACACACCTCACTAAAAGAACATGTAAGTTGCTATCTCTCTGTCTCTTCCTGCTTACTGGTGAAGAAGCTGAAAAACCATGAACTCACCTGAGTTACTCACATGACATAAATGACACACTGGATCTCAAACCTGGAAGACCAAAGACTGACGATCTTGATACATCACCTATGGGAGCTCCCACATGAGGTACACAATACCCAACAAGTTGGAGATCTCATGTAACTTGGGTCACAAATTATTTGGTTATGTCTAGTGATCTGGTAGATTGAGCATATGTAGAAGAGGCATTGAGGAACTGCTTCTCAGAGTTCTCATCAAAAGAAAGACATCATAGATAGAAAGAGCATGACACAGAAGGAAGCTTTCACGTTAGAAGGTTCTCAGCATGAGGGATCCTGTGCTAGTCAGCTTTCCATTGCTGTAATAAAGTGCCTGAGAGAACCAACTTACAAGGAGGAAAGGTTGACATTGGCGCACAGTTTTGGAGATTTGAGTCTATGATTAACTGGCTCTGTAGCTTTGGACCCATGGCAAGGCAGCACGTCATGGAAGTCGTATATAGCAGAGCAAGCCTGCTCATCTCTTGGTTTGGAGTGAAAGAGAAAGAAGGGGCTGGATTCCCCCTTTGTCCTTCAAGGGCATGCCTCCAGAGACCTGAAGAGCTCACGGAAGCCTCCATCCCTTAAGGTTTCCACCACGTTGGGCGTGGAGCAGGGGGCTCAGACTTTATCACACACACAGCCTCCAGGGACACTCCAGGCACAGAATTCCAGAGGCTGTTTTAATGGTTTTGCCTCCCAGTGGAGTCCTCAGTTCTGACTAAAACCTGTAAGGAGAGAGTCAGAGTGGAGGAGGGGCCACAAGAAAGGCAAATTCACTACAACTAGCCTGCTCAGGAAACCCCTCCTGGGTCCCTCACCAAGAGTAACAAGATGAAGAAGACAGGAGGGAAGGGCCTCTCCATACAGGGCAGTGCAGGGCAGGATGACCTGGGCTCCGGCGCTTCCCAAGATTGTCTTCAAAAAGCACTGCCTTCAGGCAACTACACTGAAAATGACAAGATTCACTAGCACACCCAATCTGGTTTGATTATTACCTGCTTTTGAAGTCTTATAATGTCTCCAATGTTTCATTTTTATTAATATTGTTATGTACTGCTATACTCAATTATACTATGCTTGGTGATATAGACAATTCTATTGAAGATAACAAGAGACATCATAGTAACCACTATATAGTAACCACTATAGATCATCTTGTATTGCAGTTTTATGACTTTTTCACTTCATGTTTTTCTAGGAATTTGTTTTGTTTTGTTTTTCCCTCTAATACAGAAAAGATAGATATATATGTAGAGACTCATGCATGCGTAGAACTTATAAACAGTCTATGACAAGTGATTATATAATGCATGATGAAATGAACAACTGCTCTGAAGAGAAAGAGACGCTACAGTACCCAGTGCTGACTGTGTAGTGTCATAATGTGAAATCCAGCAATACTATTATTCTTTGCTCAGAGTGATTTTAATCTGTTTTGTTTTGTTTAATTTCAACATACTGGAAGGTATGGACAACTATTTTGAAGAGAATGAGAGACACTATGAGAGCCACTGTTGACTTCCCTATTGTCTGGTCTTGAAGACCTAAAACACCCTCATCATCCTATTTGGATCAGTTTTATACTATGTTGTTTTTGTATAAATTCACTATATGTGAAGATTTGGACAACTATTTGGATGAAAACAAGAGACAATGTGATAGATAGTGAAGATCTCTGGTTGTTGCTTTGAAATCATGTCTCTTACATTGTCTTCTTATGTTCTGTTTTGCTGTGTTTAATTTTACCCTCTTTCAAAAAAAAAAAAGCACAGCCTTCTTGACAAGGGGTTCATGTTAGCACCTGGCGGTACCACACATGCTTATGAGAACCCAGGGAAATTTCTGACGCATTTGAAAACCCACGTGCACATCTTGGGACCAGTGAAAATTTGGGTTGTTACGATTCAAGTGCCCTCACATCTACCCATCACCAGGGAGGCCTCAGGAAATTCAGGAAGTATGCGGAAGAAATCTACATCACCACCACATATATGTGTAGCGGGATCTACCAGCCACATGATCAAGCTCAGATCAAGCATTTTAACAGCATTTATCAGCTGTCCATGCTGGGCGGGTGCACTGCATCCACTACGGCTACGGCGGGGTGAGGAAGCTGGTTAAAATGTGGTTCTTTATACATCGAACATAATGCATTTCTTTTTTTTTTCCCTACCAGTCTGTGTTTTCAGGACACAGTGCTCACATTTCTCAGTGGAGTTGGCGCATGGATGGACATAGCACATTGCAATTCTTTTTCTTGTTCCTTCCCCTTTCGTCCCTCCATCTCTTCATCCCATCTCCATGTAAGAAAGAACCTTGTCTCTACTTATTATCTTGGTTTTGCTTTGTGCCTTGGGTTTGGGTATTCTCATCTGATTTGTAGTTTGGGTTTCTCATCTGACAGAAACCATGTGACAACTAAATTTGTGAATCGGGTTTATTTCCCTGAACACGGTGGCCTGGAGGTGCATCATCCGTTTCCCCACAAATAACGGGAGCTTCGCAGATGCATTTCTGGATATGCATGTACGTACATTCAAACGTATACCCACTCTCTTTAACTGCCCCGAGTAGGTGAATTAAATTTCTAGCAACTCCAAATATTCAAGTGACTGCCATCAACCAAGTAAGTCAGTTTAAAGGCCAGTAAATTGTAAAGAAATTTGCTGTCAAGAGCCTATGCCCTTTCCTCAGAAGCCAGAGAGACGGAGTCGCCCTCAAGCCAGAGGCCACTGCCTCCGTGTGATCTATAAATTTAAGGTTATTGATTTTGAGTTTAGTTACCTGTGCTTCCCTGGTAACCAACAGCATAGGAACTGACAATTGACAGCAAGGGGCCAGACCAAAGAAACGGAGCACTGCAAAAACGCCGCATCCTTGATTGGGGTGAGCTCACAGAGGCACCTCCGCTGCCCTGGGGTCACGCACGCATCAAAACCTGTCAGAGCAAAGTCTGATCTCTGACTGCCATCCCGAGCTGTCGCGAGCTGGCAGGCAGCGAGCCGGCGTGCGTGGCTGCCAACCTACATCACACACAGCAGTCAGGGTCCCCTCCCCCCGTTTTGTTCCACTGAACATGTTCACTTTCATGGTTCACCCGCTACCATTGGGAGACCTAGGGTGTCTAGCTGGGGTTACACAGGAAGCTGAAAACAGATCCAGTGTGATGCTGGAGGCTAGTGCCTGGCTGCTCTATGAAAAGGAATGAGAGTTTCAGGACCCAGCAGAACCTGAATGACACTTTCATGCCCCCACCTCCTACTTTGCAGGTAAACATGGGTGAGCTCTTAAGAGATGGGTGACCTTTTCAAGGTCACACCTGAGAGATGGGTAGAACTGGTACAAGAAGATAGGTCTCAAGGATTCTAGTATTACACTGTCACTAGCAAAGCATGCCACCTCTTTCCTTAGAGAGTTGAGTGGGACTCGCGTCTCCCATGTTAAAAGCCGCCATCCATGTGCATCCCACAGTGGGCACGCTGTGTGACGCACCTGCCGCCCCCGGGCTCGCGTCCAGGTAACAGCAGAGAAAGGCAATTGGCCAGATTAGCTGTAGCAAAGGTACAGCTTTGCCTCTCTGAAGGAGAGGCTTTAAACCACCTCTGCTCCATGTTTCAGTTAGAGAGATTTAATGAAGAGAAATCGAATCCTCCCTTCGCTTGGTGGGAACAAGCGTATCAAAGGAAGCAGGAGACAAGCATATACATATCTGCTTTTTCAGCCCCCTGAGGTTCATCAGAAACCTACTGTGTGTGAGAACTCCACCTCCCCCTCGCGTGTGCTCAGTCCTTAAAAACACACGGTGCAGGGTGACCGCAAGCCTGCTCACAGTGCCTGTGAAATTTAATAATTGGAAGACTAACATGACTTGTTGAATTCCCTATCTCATTTATTGCTGCTTTAAATGAAATAGATCACAGTTAATAAAAAGCCTGCAAATTAAAGTAACCCAGCAGTCTTAACTAGCAATTAAAATGACTTTTTTTTCTATAAAAGGTGAAACCATATGCTGGAGCAGATTTTTTTTTTTTTTGGTCACATGCAAGATAAATGAGCAGTATTGCTCAGCAGGGAATAATTCCAGTTCATATTGAAGGATCAGCTTCAGTATCAAAATCTCATTTTCTCCAAGTCAGGATCCTTGATACCAATTACCTAGAGACACCTGGGCTCAAGAGCTGCCCTGCAAAAATGCAGACACAAGGTATGTATTTTCCTCCTTCCCACCTCACTCAGGGCAGGAAGGGGAACTCAGAGTCTAGCATCCCCAGCATGGTGTCGAGACCCCAGATCCCAACAAAAGCCCAACCTAAGCTCACCCTCCTCACCATACTGATGCGAGTGCCCAAGGTTGCTACCGATGTCCGAGCTGCCTCTGACAGAGAGCTCCACCCATCTCACTTGGCCAAGGACCCTAAAATGTGTTGGACATGAGTGAGAAAGCTGTGGGATATGAGGCTGAGCGCATAATATGAATACATCCAGTGCCAGTAGGCTCAGCTGTTCACAACACTTTTTCCCAAGTACCCTGATGAATTCAATGCTTTTGTTTTCCTGTATAGGGAAAAGAGAGGAGACAGCGGCAGTGGTATGGCTGAGAGAAAGCAGAAGTTGATTACTGATAACACAAGACAGAAACAATGGGTGGACAGAAAGAAGGAAGGTAAGTAAATGAGATAGGCTGATAGATGATGGATGGATAGATGGACTGGATAGGTGGACTGGATAGGTTAGACGATTGGAGAGACAGACAGGCAGAGAGGCCGACAGTTAGGTGCATTTGTCTGAACACCAACTGGAGTGGGATGGGTCAGTGGTTGGACCACTGAAGGGTCGGAAAGAAGCAAAGGCACACTTCTAAGATACCTACTTTGCTCTGGTCATAGAACTTGTTTTCTACGCATCATCTTTGTGATCCACCTATGTGACATTTTTATTTTGCGACTTTAGACGTGAAGAAACTATCAACACAATTGCACTACCAGACACGTGGTTAAAACCTCATTCCGTGAGGTCAGTGCTCCACTGCCACGCACTGCTTCTCATTCAAAATCTTGCTGCAAATCTGCAAACTCTGCATGAGAGATGGGAACAGAGGTATGTTGACTGCTGGTGCATAACATAAGCAACACCCTCAAGCCCACTCAGCTGCTGCACACAGGCTTTCTACCAAACCCCAAGGTAAAAAGCCCAGAGAGAGCACGTAACATCTCCCCAAACTTGGTCTTCAATGGCAGGTGGGAGGCACAGTGCTGCCCCCCCTCGTCATCTGCGTGCTGCAGTCTCCCCATCCCACCTCCCAGGCCCGTCTGCACACAGTGTTCCCTACCTTCATGTGCTTCAAATTGCCCAGGACAATGTCAAAATGCAGACTCTGGTTCCAAAGTTCTGGAGCTTGAGATTCTACAGTTCTGAAAGTTCCCAGGGGATGCTGGCACTTTCGGTCTGAAGATCAAACTTTAGGTAACTAAGTCCACTCTTAACCCATTGTTAGAGACAAATCAAACCTTGTTAGGCATAAAAGACTGCTTAGCATTGTTCTCTGGGCTCTAGGAACATTTATGGCAAATTATGGAAGAAACGTGTCCTAAATACAGATTTGTGCTCTATGTAGATACTTAAAGGAGGGGGCTCTGTCAGTCACAGGAACCCCCAGTCCCTCTCCAAGGGACCCAGATGCAATTTTAGGGAAATAAAAGCAAGAACTAGGCAGTAAACAATAGTTACCATCTTAATGCAATTTAAATTTATATTTACTTCTTTTTCATGATCTTTCACCTATTTAATTTTCTCCAAGAGATTATTCGAGTCACTTTTTAAATGGGTTTCAATGTTTCTAGAGCCACAGCTCATTATAAAAATGTTCCCAGCAGATAGAATCTGGCTTCTGCACAGCACCACTTTCGTGCTGGCAGACACTGGAATTGGTATGCGGATATTGTACTATAAACATTAATTTAGTATTATGGGGACGGTTGATTGATTAATAAATACATAAGCCAGGAAGCCTAATTTAACTCAATTCACTTTTTTTTTTTACTTCACAGAGAGGGAAAAATTAATCTAGAAGTGTTTGATTGATTGAGAGTTTTAGTCCTGTCTAGACAGCAATGGAAAATGACTGTGAACCTGGGACTTTGCAAACTGCATCATTTGCAAAATAAACCTGATCAACAAATTGCATCACACAGTGATTGATGGTCAGAAAGAAATGGCTGTGGGGATCATGGAGGAGAAGAATGTGTAATCATCAGAAAAAGCAGCTCACCAGGCAGGATGGATGAGACGCGAGAGCCAGTTCATATTTTCAGCTCAGAGGTAGCCACAAATAAAAGAAGAAAACATACTTGAAATTTTAGAATTTAATGAGGATTAGAGCTCTCCAGTAGACTAGCAAATTGGAATCAGTGCATTGCATCCTTAACAACGCGCAAAATACAAACATATCTTAGCTGCTGCTGGACTACTGCATAGACAGCAAGATGCAAAGAACCAATTTAGACTCTTGTTATGATTAAAAGGTCACATTTGAAACCAAATGTTCTATATCTAGATTTAGGTCATGCTGAATTTTTTTTTTTCCTAAAAACAGGGACACAACTCACTGTTATCTGTTTGAAGAGTAACAATTAAGCTGTGCAATGCAGTTGCTTATAAATTAGACCTCTGTCTCCTCCCTGGGATTCTGCTTTTTTGTGTTGTTTTGGTTTTTTTCCTTTCCAGCCCCCATGTACACAAGGACAATCAAGGTCAAGTTCCCAGCCTTAAGCCTCAGAGAACTGACGTAAGAATAATCAGTGCTGTTAGTGTCTATTGTGTCCACAGAAGGAAAATAAGGGAGAAAGCAACAAAGGCAGCAGCATTTGAGAATCTGCTAAAATAAGAGCTATTAAGTATTCTGCTCCATTTTATTAACCTTGTTATTACTAACAAGAAACCTGAAGATACGATATGTCAGGAAGTCTGACTAATGTGACAACAAATATCAGGTGCTTTGATTTTGTTTAGGCTGAGCTCAAATGCATGGTCTTTCTACAGCCTGCATCATCAGAAAGACCTACAGAGCCTGTGCAGGCAGGTGGCCAGGCCCTGTGCTCAGGCATTCGGATTTAACCACTGCACTGGTTTCCTATTGCTGCTAAAATCCAGTGACCACAAGTTTAGTAGCTTGCAAAATCACAAATTTGTGGTCTCACAGTTCTGCTCATCAGAAGCCCCCAGTTCAGCTGAGTCCCCTGCTTAGAGTGTCTCCAGGCTGACACAGAGTTGGCAGCAGAGCTGGGTTCCCTGCTGACAGGTCCAAATCCAAGCACGTTTAGGTTGCCACCCATGCCCAGTTCTCAGCAGTGGCTGGGAGACCCCGACCCTGTGCTGGCTCTGCGTCAATGGCCTGTCTGTGCCCCAGCCGTGTGGCAGGTGTATTTCCCATCTTTCCTTCCATGTGGCATCTCTCACAAATGGGTCCCTCACCCTTTGAATCGCTCCGCTTCACCTTCTGCTACATCTTTCCGACTCCAGCCAGGGAAAGTTCTCAGCTCTCTCGGGGGAGAGATTTACTGGGATTAGACTGGGCCCATCAGACAATCAAGACTATTATTACTATTTTAAAGGCCCATGTACAGTAGTCTAGGACGCAGAGGTATCATTGAGGAGCCATTCCACTTCCCCTAACCGCCTGGCCCTGGCCCCAGGGATTTACACTTCTAAGGAGTTTCTAGGTGACACCGATACTGCACACACAGGAGCCAGTCTCTGAGAATGCCTGCTCTAGCCTCCTTTAGTGAGGGCCATGCTATCAGGATCTCCTAACAGCTTGTTAGAAATGCAAGCTTTTGAGCCTCATCCAAGATTTATTGGAGTAACAAGCTGCAGTTTAACAAGGTCTCCGGGTAATTTATATGCACATTAAAGTTTGGGAAATGTTGCTTCATAGAAGATAAAAACAGGTAGAAGAAATAACATAGGTTTTTTTTTTTTTTAATGCACTCTCAAAACCTTTTGGAAAGGTATGACTCCCCTTTGTCTATTTATTGCTTTTTAGTTTTCTGGTAGCTGGTAGGAGGAGATACCTTATTTACAAAGCTGTACTTTTAAAGACTCCTGAGCCAGGCATAGTGATACAATTCCAGTCATTCTAGCATTCTGGGAGGCTGAGGCACAAGAATCTCAAATTTGAGCCCAACCTGGACAACTTAATGAGAGACTATTTCAAAAAACAAATTCTTTAAGGTGGACAGGAGGACTAGGGATGCAGCTCAGTGCAGTGGCCCTAGGTTCGATCTCCAGTACCACTCAAAAGAGTAAAAATAAAAAACAAAGCATCCTGCACTATCGAGTAGCTTCAGTCTGCCTAGCTGCACTCCCAATGTTAGAATAAAAGGAGGCTGTTTGCTCTGTGACCTCAGACATGGATTATGCCTGGAGGCCTTGAATGACTGCAAGGTGGGTTTTATTATTCTATTTCCTGGGCTGCCTTAATGGGGAGATCCCTCCTTTTGTCATGTCTGGGTTGGACGGAGACAGATCAGCTCATGAGCGAAGCTTGGATGGGTTCTAGAAGGAGCTGCAGTACTGACCTTTCCTGGGACCAGACACAGAGGCAGAACCACCAGGGGCAGCAGTGTCTCTGCATTCACTTCACCATTAATGGGGTTGCCTCTGTCCTGGGAGGAGATTCAGCAGTATCCAAGGGCCCTGGAGGAGGAAATATCATTAACCACCTTGCTGGGGGCATCATCAGTTTTCGGTGAGTTACCATTATAAAAAGTGAGTTTAAAAAAAGGAAGTTAAAACACATCGGAGACCACTGCAAAACACAGAAAGCCTCTGACTAAACAGCCACCTGGCTGCTATTTCTGCCAGAAAAGTTTCCACGCATGATGAATGAAATCTAATCATCAGATATTTAGAGAAAAGTAGGATATGTTGCAAGGCATATGCGTTAGCTGAAAATTAATTATCTCGTGCTCTCCTGTTTTTTCTTAAAGTGAGATAAAGGAACAAAAGGAAAACAGGAGGAGATTAGGGAGTGATCCTAGCAAGTGCTACTGAATGACACTGGCGAAAGACAGCCCAACCAACTCCCCTTCCTCTGTCTCCCCAGCCCACTCACAGGGACACCGCGCGCACACACACACACACACACACACACACAGTCATACTCATGCTGCTGGTTTTACTTTTGTTTTTATTTTTGTCTTTATATTTTAGTTCACAAAGCTCGCTCCAGGGATAAAAAGTCTCCTTGGTGTCTGCTTAAATCTGCTGATTATTCTTGAATGATCACAAAGGAATCGTGTTTGTAAACCAAGTCCTATGCCCTGCTCAATCTCTCTCTCCTAATAGTTGTTCTTTGATTAAATAAGATCATCTCCAATAATCCCCCAGTCCTCTCACACATGCATTACTGCTCCTTACTAAAAGTATTGACCGAGAACAGTGACAGCTCAGAGATTTCACGACGCCCCTGAAAATACGGGCAAATTACACTTGTTGATAAGATGACAGCCTCTCAAGCGACACGGGGACAGAAGCCACAGAAGAGACGATGCAACTCGGCAGACTTGCAGAGGAGAACGGTTCCCGTTTCACTGACAGTCCTGCATGCCAACACCATCCCCCATTTCTAGAAACTATTTACTTCCAGAGGCATTCGCAAAGACAAAATCACCACCATGTCCTGAAATCTGAAAAGTTTATCTTCTAAAACCTCCTGGCAAAATCACTTCATTTGCAGCCCCTCACTGATACACCAGTGTTATTTTTGATCGTGTTTATTGGGTGTGAAGGGAGAAAGGATAGAGAGTCCAGGCGGAAGGTGGAATCTCTCTGGTGCCACCGAGAAATCCAAGATGAGCTTCCACTGGACAGTTTGCGCAGAAGGGAGTAGCCAAGGGTGGTGTGCGACCAAGAAACTTCAGACCATTTTCCCCTGCGAGTGCACTGTAATCCACTTTAATCATTAGGCTGCAGTGTAGCACTGCCTTAGCAACTAGAAGATGCTGTTTGCGTTTGTTCTGGACTTTACCATTCAAAACGCTGCCCCTGACCTGTGCCCAGCTTCCGCACTGCACGCTTCCTCCACTGTGCATTCAGTGAAGGACAGCACTGCTTTCTTTCGCGTCTATGAACCACCATGAGAGGTGTTTTCCACTTCCCATTGTGAGACTTCTTCCACCCTTCTCAGCTGCAGTCAGTCCGGTTCTTCCTCCACTTCCATTCCCAGCTCAGTCCTAGGTCTGTCCCTGAGACCCAGCGAGGTGAGCATCTGCATGGCGAGGGTGGGACATGGACCCCAGGGGCTGGGAGTGGCTGCCAGGGCCTGAGCAGCATCAGGAGTTCTCACCAGGAGGGGCAAGTTGTGGATTGCAGGGGTGAGAGGCCATCCACAGAGGAGGGGAGCTGCCCGGCTGATGAGAGGTCACCAAGTACCACGCAGTCCATGACATATAGTCGTGTATGCATGGTGGGAGAAGCCAGGCTTCTTGCAAAGGAAACAACTACAAACACACAACGAGAGAAACGTGAAATGGACACGGCAGCACTGGGATGGAACTGGAGAAGTCGGTGTTGACTGGTTTTCCATATGGATGCGAATGCGTGTATCTGTGTGTACCTTTCCACATCTCTGCATTTGTATTTAAATGTGTGTGTGGATTTGCATTCCCTAGCTCGGTGCACTGAGAAGGCCCACCAGGACTCACATCCCAGCAACGAGGAGCGCACTCAGAACCCAGATCAGGATCAGGACCTTTACCACAGTCCGCTGGCAGGAGCCAGGGCGTCTGGAGGGGGTGGCGGAAGGACTCCAGGACGCCCACATCAAGCAAGGTGATGTTCTCAAACAATGACACGGCCACATCAAAGGATGCAAGCTGGTTAGATGAACTCTTAGCACCCAAATAAAGGGCAATGTGAGCAAAATAAACGCAAGATAACAGTAACAAATGATATAAACCCATTAAAGAAAATAGAAAACTCTTAAATTCATCCAACTATCTTACTCACTGTCCTCCTCACTGGGATTAAATGCCCACCAACTGCTACTTAAAGAAGGAGAAGTTTGTCTTAGCTCACAGTTCAGAAGTCCCAGTACTCTCCGGCAGGCTCAAAGACAGAAAAACACAGCACAACAGAAGGGCTTGGGGAGAAGAAAGCTGCCCTATCACGGCAGCCAGCAAGCAGAGAGGGAGGGAGAAATTGGGGAGGGAGAGAAACCCTTCCAAGTCACACCCCAGGAACTCACCTCCCCCTACCAGTCCTCACCTCCCAACAGAAAGGTAGCTGTAGAACCCTGTGGTCCAATCTTCTTCCTAAGTCCTGCCAAGGACATTTAGTTATAAACCACAACACTGATCCAAAGCAGTAGAGGAGAAACCAATGGTTTCATAAGGAATGGATTTCTTACGGTATATTAAATTTCCTCCTCAGAAAATACTTTGGTTTTTAACAAAGGACTAAATTATTACAGTGGAGAAGGCTAACAACACTAATCAGCTGATCAATTACACATTATCAATCTCCAGGGGGGTTGCTGGAGGCCCTCTAGATAACCCCTTTGTGAGGACTGGTTGTGAAATTTTACCTTCTGTGAGTAGTATGAGAGAGTTTATACAGAGGCTTTAAATGGGAGAGCTCATGGAGGAGGATTTGCGGGGTTCCTGTGAGACAACTGCCCTGAGACACTGGACAGGCAGCCAAAGACGGGCAACTAGGACA
>PVLA01008639.1:0-85945 GCA_004027455.1 Hydrochoerus hydrochaeris
GAAGGGAAGGGGAGGGAGGAGGAACCTGAGCACACACTGTTAGGGGCTGCCGCAGCCCCTTCCTGCTGGCTCCTGCGCTGCACTGAGCTTGGAGCTGGTGCTGCCCCCCACCCAAGTCCCCTTTTTTCCTCTCTGGGCTCTATCGTCCTCCTTTCTTGCTCCTCTGCCCCATTTCCCAGCTCTTGGGTTCTCAGAAATAACCCATTTCTTAAAAACACACAGGAACATACCTATTCAGAAATTTTTATATTAAAAAGAAGGAAAAGAAACTTTTATATTCCTGACTTTGTTATTTTCTGATGCTCCAGAGGAATCGTCTTACGGGCTTGGCATGCACTAGAATTGGTGGAGAACAATGCGGGAGGTGGGGGACTCTGGTTGCAGGTAGTGGGCATCTGCCTGAGTCTGAGCAGCACTGCGGGTGTCCACTGACCTGCAGATAGAGTCCCTGGGGGCCCAGCTCTGCAGGGTGCCAAGAGCAGCAGGTAGTGTGGGACAGGTGGCTCTAACAGCTCAGCCCCAGTTCCTCCCCTTGTAAACGGTTTCAGGTGAAAAAGAGGATGCGGGAGGCAGAACTGGCCCGGCCGGCTCAGTCCAGAGCTGAAAAGATGCTCAGACTGCCAAGTGGTAGGCACCCAAGCTCGGGCCCTGTGTGGGGCAGCCTGAGAACTGCAAATCTAGACATTCACAAGCATTTCACCCCTTTAAGTCCTTTCATAAAGTTTTCAGAAAGTTGCCCAGGTGGAATGGAGGGCTTCCGGGGAGCGAGGTGTGCTCACCCCTCTCCAGCCTCTGGCCGGCAGCCAGAGCTATGGTCACCAGCTGCCTCAGCCTCACCAGGCTGGCCCCAGCTGGGTGTCCAGCCTGTTGCCCTGGGTCCACAGGTGGTGGCTGAACTCTCGCTAGGTCGCTATTGCAAGCGGAGATGTCATTGTAAAATATGCACTGGAGTTTGAAGCCTACCACAAAAGACATAAGTAAAATATCTCCGAAATCATTGTTTTCTCTTGGTTGCATGTTGGAATGATATATTTTCACCTCTTTCTTTTTCTAATGCAGCTACTAAAATTTCTATCCCGACACAGGTGCCTCTTGTTCCCGTCCCTTTGCACAGCACAGGTACAGGAAAACTGAGTTTCCCTGAGCCGCCTACAGCCTCTCCTCCCCTCTGCTTTGGTAATTTACAGAAGCTGCTTACAATTACTTGGGAAAATAAGGCACAAGGAGAGGAGAAGCTGCCTGCTCCAGCCTCATGGGGAATTAATGGTGGGTTCCTGCTGTGTTTTGGACGTTGAATGTCCCCAAAGTGTGTTGAAGGGCTGATCCCAGCCTGTGGCACTGTTGAGCGTGGTGGAACATGTAGTGGGTAGGACATAGGGAGGAGTCCTTAGGTCACTGGGGGTTTGCCCTTAAAGATATTGTGGGGACCCGTCTCTCCTCCTGCTGCTTTCAGATGTGTGATCACTGTGCTCTTGCTGTTATGGGCCCACATCTGTGTTCTTGCCAGAGCCCAAACCAATGGGCACTCCCTCCCGGCCTGCTCTTGGACCTTGAATCTCTTTATATTCTAACAACCTTCTTCCTCCTCTTCCTCCTCCACCTCCCCTTTTCTTTCTTTCTTTCTTTCTTTCTTTCTTTCTTTCTTTCTTTCTTTCTTTCTTTCTTTCTCTTTCTCTTTCTTTCTTTCTTTCTCTTTCTCTTTCTTTCTTTCTCTTTCTTTCTTTCTTTCTCTTTCTTTCTTTCTTTCTTTCTCTTTCTTTCTTTCTTTCTTTCTTTCCTTCTTTCTTCTTCTTCTTCTTCTTCTTCCTCTTCTTCTTTTTCTTCTTCTTCTTCCTCTTCTTCTTCTTCTTCTTCTTCTTCTTCTTCTTCTTCTTCTTCTTCTTCTTCTTCTCCTCCTCCTTCTTCTCCTTCTTCTCCTTCTTCTCCTTCTTCTTCTTTTTCTAGAGCCACTATTTACTTTTCCAAGTTGTCCCAACCCGCAGGTAAGTCAACAAAGACCCTAGAGGGGGTGTGGGGATGATGAAGGGACAAGAAACACGAGAAATGAAGTCAAATATTCTGATCAAGTCTCATTTATTAAGGGGAGGCGCACCAATATATATGGTTCAGGAGCCCGAGAATCCTTTGTTAGGGAAGCGCAGGAAACTGGAGCCCTTGAGGTCAGCAGGTTACCAAGCAACAGCGGGAGGTCCTTTACAGCGTGGTTGGGGCAGGGGAAGCCAGGGAAGGCTGAGAAATAGGAATTTATCTCCAAACAGTTTAACCCTAGTGTTTAACTCGGAAATGTGAGGATGGCTTATTGTCTTAGAATGGAGGCCAGGTTTAGGTCTCCCACACCAAGTGTTCCCATTCTGACCTCCCAGCTGAGGACAGTTCCACCATCCTTGGATCTTTATACTGTTCAGGACACAGTGACTCTCAATGGCTACTCCATCAGTGGAAATTGTTACCATTCTTTTGGAAATTGAGGTCTTTGCCACCACTCCATAACTTCTGGGTCACCCAATAGCCACAAGGTCCCCATGATCACTCTAGCCAGTGGGCAGAAAGCAGAAGGCAGCACACACTTTAATTACAGTGTGGCTCTCATGACTGATGGAAACAACTGCAGCTTCAATGCTATTTAGATGACCCAACATGGTGTTGTAATCACTCACCTGGTCAGCCGGCCCTCAGATGAGGCCCATCTGCAAGCTGGCCTGGACCAACAACCATCTTCCAGGTACAGACCTCACCCCAAGTCCAGCCTCCACTCTCGGCCTTCACTAGAGTCCCTGTCCTGGGGACTGGGGGTGTGAAGCTCTTGCCCAGCGTATAGGAGGCCTTGGTTCCATCCCCAGCCCTGCAAAGCCAACACCAAAACACAGAAAACCCAAGTTGGCCTCCAAGCTTGACTCCGGCCTTGGTCTCACTCCACCTGAATCCACCATCCCCACTGCCACCTATCGTCTTTCTAAATCTCAGATGTGGCTGATAACTTTCCAGCTCGAAGACATTTCACATTTTCCACAGAGGAAGTCCAAATTCCCAAGTGCTTATAATTCAACTTGTAACCTGATATCAATATAATTTTCTGGCTTTCTAAAATCTGGCTTCTCTTCAGATTGTATACAACATTCTCTAGCTTTTTGCCTAGAAATACCCCTATCCTGTTTCTACCCTTCCTCTCCCAAAATCTCTAGTAGAAAGGAATTGCTCAATGCTTTGAAACCTGTGGCTTTTCTCTTACTTCCTCTTCACTCGATTGATTTGTGTTTTGATTTGTGACAGGGTCTTGCTGTGTAGCCCAGGCTGACCTCCAACTCACAGCAATCTTCCTGCCTCAGCCTCCCAAATGCTGGGATTACAGGTGTGTGTCACCATGTTCACCTTCCCTTAAAAACTCTTCATCCTTGCGTAAAATGACAGCTATCACCGGGTCAAGCCCCTGCAGTTCATGGAGAGAGGCTTTTTGTAAACATTCACTTGAGAGGTGGGCGGTTAAGAGCAGTCGCCAGCCCCCTAGGTTTGAACTCCTCACTTACCTGCTGTACTTTAATCTCTAGTCATTCTTTATCAGGAATTTGGGGATGATAATAATATCTTCTTTCCCAGGGTTTTTAAAAATTGTAATCCCAAATACTGAGTTCAGTCATCCAAGTATTATAATCCTCTTTCTAGTTTTCCTCACAATCCAAAAGGTTATATTTGTAATCCCATTGAGACCTTATTGGAATCCTAGCAAGTTAATTACAATCTACCACCACCAATACAACCCACAGTGAGAGTAAAGACACCAAGACATGTTCCATGCTAAGGGAAGCCAAGGGGTCCTAAATCCAATCCCTGTGAGGACATGCAGACAAAGACCTTGATCGTAGGCCTCTCCCAGAATTTATTATCTTGTGAAGAAGGGGGGTGGCTCAGGGATGATTGACAGTGAGGATGGTGTGCAGGGAGATTGGGAATTACATGAGTAACTTGAGCTGGGGGCCAGGTGGGAGAAAGGCATCTCTGTAAATTGCAGAGATAAAGATATGCAGAAGGATCAATTCACATAATCTAATTAAGGTAGCAACTGAATTATTTTTGGAGAATGTTGATTTGGTTTTTGATATGTAAACTCTTATACCCTGCGGAGTCATAGCCTCTTTATCTTGGGGCTACTACCCAGTTGACATTCCCAGAGGTAAGCTCTAACATCCCACTGTGCTCACTCATATCCTATACAGAGAACATTATTTGAGGAGACAGGACTGCTGGCTTTAGAGATTACATACCAGCACCTGTCTAGCCTTATTTGCAAAGCTTAGAACCAATTGAAGAGAGAAGGAAATACCATAGCCAGCTCTCTACATATCAGTATAATGAAATGTCTCCAAATAATCAAAGTCCCAGTAATTGTTTTGCATTCAAGGGGAGTCACTGGAGTTGTCTCCCACATTTTTTTTTTTTTTTTGCGCTTTAAAGCCTTTAGATGCACACTACCCATGTTATTTTGTGTGATTTGTGTCACTCCTGCTGTTGACCAACAGACAACCTGAAGTCTCTGACATCATGATTCAGGTCTTCAGACTACAAAGTTTATAGGGGGTGAGTCCACCATAACACATTGTTTCTCCACATAGCAAAAACCCTGCTCGTCCTTCAGGAACCCAGAGCCTACTTCCCTGTCATCTCTTCTCAGCTGTGTGTCAACCTGATGCTCAACATTGCGTTCCATTGATCATGAGATCCACTGTGGTTTTATGAATGGGGTGGAGGGTTTCCAATGATCGTCGTGTGACACCTGCTATTGTGAGCTACACCCTCATTTCAGAGAGGTTAATCTGCATCTTAGGTAAACTAAGGGAGTCCATCACCTAAATGTGTTAAGGCGACCGGCTATGCATCTCTAAGAAGTACACGTCATCGTACTACATTTAGAGTCGGTTATGGAGCTGCTCTCCCTACTGCCCATGAGGAACTTTAGGACAGGGAGTATATCTTGCTTACTTTGGTACCCCAGTGCCTCATGCTATGCTGGGCGTAGATACGTGTTCAATGCCTGTTTCCTTAATGTCAATTGCTATTCTAGCCAGGTGCAGTAGGGCATGTTTGTAATCCCAGCACTCAAGAGGCAGAAAAAAACCATTTGTTTCAATTAAAAAAAAAAAAAAAGAGGCTGAAGCCAGAAGATCACCACAAATTCCAAGCCAACCTGGGCTACATGTTGAGTTCAAGGTCAGCCTGAACTACATAAATGAGACTCTGTTTCAAAAAAAAAATAAAAAACAAATAAAATTGAAATTCTAGTCCATGGTATCATACAAAACACTGTGAAGAGACTCACTGAGGATGAAAGATACATGTTAAATTCTGTATAATTATAAAACTGCAGTGACCCCACAGCTCAGCCACACATACCTTGGCAAACTGATCTTCATGATTTGAGGCACAGAAAAAGAAATGCTGCTGTAGTGTGGTGGTCATCCATATGGCACCACTCTCCACAGAAAGTAGGAAGCTTGCCTGGCCTGGAGGTGTTGCAAATATATATATACATCTTACACAGGCATCCAAAGATAGATGTCCCCTTTGCCAGAAAGAGACTTACAAGATTCCTAGTGACCTACCTGAAGACTTTTACATTCATTGTAGTGAAGGAGGCATTTATCGTTACAGTACTTTTGGATTCACTTATTCTTTTGTGGACTTTCCTTCATTCTGAAGGACTTGACCTGCCTTTTAAGATTTAAAAATAGGAGCCCAACCGAGGCTTTGAAATATTTCAAGAATACAGCATCACAGGAATGTCAGATTCCATAAAAATTTGAACAGCATTTCCCCCCAGCCCTGGGGGCTGAATCCAGGCCTTTGCACTGAGCTAAATCCTCTGCCTTTTATATTTTTTTAACAGAATCTTGCTGAGTTTCTAGAATGTCCAGGTGGGGTTCAAACATACAGTCCTCCTGCCTCAGCCTCCCAGAGTGCTGGATTATAGCTGCGCACCACCATGGCCAGGTTACTACACATTCCCTATGAATACTGTGACTTCTATAATCATTTCAAAAGTAACAGCACTATTTTTTAAAGTTTTGTTTTGTTTTGCTTGCCTTCCATCAATCAATTAGACCAAGGGTAGTAAATCTATTGCATGTGTGCTACCTACCATGGGCTGTTTGTATCATTAAAAGCTCTAAAAGGTTCACCATCACTGAATTAGGCTTTCATTGACAAGAAAACATCAAGTAGCACAATAAAATCTCTTCTAGAATCTACTCTGCTGATCTTGAGCATGCAGGGTACAAACGGAGGCTCTGGGAACACGAACTAGCTTATCTGGCAAAGGTAATGAATGGACAAGTCCTTCTCCTCTATGCAGGACATCTTGAAAGGAGGCTCCTGGCTGGACTGGTTAATGGCAGAGCAACAGCTGTCAGGTAAGGGTTGGTTCTATTTTCCCGCTTTCTGTTTAGGTGTCTAAAAGCACAGAGGACAGTGGGTGGTGCAAGTCATGCTGCAGTGTGCCCTGCCCACAGTCTCCTGACATGTGGGTGTTCTTTGTTCCTGTTCCAGAGCATATAACACAGGAACTGGGGCCGGGGATTTAGCTCAGCAGCATAAGCACCTGCTTTGCAAGTGCGGGGTCGTGAGTTCAATCTCCAGTACCAAAAAAAAAAAAAAAAAGAAACATATAACACAGGAACTGTGGTGACCCCTTTAAATAGCCCTGCCCCAGTCAGTGAGCTACACAAGAGGACAGAGGCCATGAGGTCCTGTGGCATCAGGGCCCTCCCCTGAAGGAGTGATTGGAGTGAAGGAGAAGCTCTCTGCTGCTTTAACAAACACTGGGAGACCACCAACTTACAAAGGATTTTCCTTCTGGAGGTCAGGGATGTGTTGGTCAGCTTTCCATTACTGCAACGAGATGCCTAAGACAAGAATGTGAAAAGAGGAAAGGGTTATTTGGCTCACAGTTTTGCAGGTTTCAGTTCATGATTTGTTGGCCCCATTGTTTTGGGGCACATAGAAAAGCACATGCTGAAATGGGCAGTGCATGCTGGAATTAAATTTTCAGCTCTAGATAGCAAGTCAAAGAGACAGAGGTGGGCTGGACATGGTGGTGCACACCATGATCTCAGCACTCAGTGGGTAGAGGCAGGAGGATTGCTTTGAGTTTAAGGCCAGCATGGGCTACATAATGAGTTCAAGCCCAGCCTGGACTACACAGCAACCTTATGTCTGTAAAAACTTAAAAAAAAAAAATCTCAAAACAAAGACTAAGGCAGGAACCAGGGTTCCACCCTCATTTCAGCAGCACCCTCAATGCTGAGCGCAGTGATACATGCCTGTGGCTCCAGCCACTAGGAAGGTTAAGTCAAGAAGAATGCTTGATCTTAGGAATTCAAAGCCAGCCTGGAAAGCAGTGAGAGACCATCTCAGAGGAAAACAACGAAGCATGATTCACAATAGTGAAGATACAGACTCAGCCTAGTTACCTGTCAGTGAACAAATGGGCAAAGAAAACATACTGTATTACACAATGCAGTATTATTCAGGAAGAAAAAGAACAAACTCTTGCCAGAAAAATGGGTGGAACTGGAGATCATCCTGTTAAGTGAAATTAGCCAGACTCAGAAAGACAAGTTCCTATTTCCCCAGAAATAAGACCAGAAAATAAACCCTGGCATGATTTTTAGAATCCTCTGAATATAAGCCCTACCCCAAAATAGGCCGCAGTTAAGATCACCAGTCAGATGGGTGCATTTAATGCATCTGTGCCACATACACATGTAAATATGCAACACATATTTAATTATATATCAATATTATTGATGCTAACACTTAAAGATGATAAAATAAATTATAATTAAGTATCCATAAATATCCAAGCAGATATCTTAGGATGAAAGATTAAACTTGAGATGAACATGAAACTTACCACCACGTGACCAGTCAGAGTTCAAACAGAACACATGAATAGCACATTCTTGGTACCAAATGGACATGATTCTAACATGAATCTTCAAGATTCACTATGCCATGTGTTATAGTGGACATGCTTAATGCACTCACATGACATAAGGAAATATTTTCTGGCTTTTGGTGCTGCAGTTTTTCATCACTTGGGTGCAGACCATCATCTTAATTATCATCATGATGGTTGCCACTCCTGTCTTATAAGTTTTCAACACTTTATTTACTGGAAACTTTGTAAAGCCTACACTGCAAAAGGCCATGACTTAGTGACAAATTCATGGCATAAAATCACCCATGGCTGTGCTGCTGATACACTACAAGCAGGCTACATGAACAGGAAATGTTCATTTAAGGAGAGCTCTATTGCTGGGCATGAAAGACTGGGGCCAGTGGAGTCCTAAGACATTCAGGCAGGAATTTGGGGTTTGGAGAGTGATGATGATGTTGAAGAAGACAATACTACATTTGAATAAATGTAGATTTTTATACATGAATAAATGTAGATTGTTGTGCATGAAAAAATAAGACATCCTCTGAGAATAAGTACTATTGCATCTGTTGGAGCAAAAATTAATACAAAACCTAGTCTTATTTTCAGGGAAATACAGTAGCTGGTCTACCAACTTAATCCATAGAGACATTTCCCTAATCAATGTCCGTTAGTAGGGTAGCAGGCTGGTGTACACCTGTAATCCCTGCACTCTGAGAGGCTGAAGCAAGAAAGCTGTATATTTGTACCCAGCCTGGGCAACTTACTTAGCCAGTCCTTGTTTCAAAACAGGAAGGGAAGGGAAGGGAAGGGAAGGGAAGGGAAGGGAAGGGAAGGGAAGGGAAGAAGGAAGGACTGAAGATATAGTTCAATGCTGAGGTCCTGGAATCTACCCTCAATACTATGAAAAAAATCCCTTAGTGATGGTTTATTAAATCATTTCATATTTGGTTATTTTTTCAGTCTCAGAAAAAAAAGATAACTGTGATAAAAATACAATGAGGAAGCTAGATGTGGTGGTGCACACCTGTAATCTGAGCACTCGGGAGACTGAGGCAGGTTGAGGGCGGCCTGGATCACAAAACAAGACACTATCTCAAAAAACAAAAAACTGGGCCAGGGATTTAGCTCAGTGGCTTTATGCCTGGCAAGCACCTGCCTGGCAAGCACAAGGTCATAAATTCAATCCCTGGGGTGGGGGGGAGCTGGGTGTGGCGGTGCACACCTATAATTCTAGCACTCAGGAGGCTGAGACAGGTGGATCACTGTGAGCTGAAGGCCAGTCTGGGCTACAAAGGCCAGCCAGAACTAAATAATGAAACCCTGTCTCAAAAAGACAAAAAAAAATACTATGAGAAAATTAAAAACATTAACTTCCATGATCTTTGTTACAGATGGCAGTTTGAACATAGAGAGGAGCCCTTATCCCATCTCTTCCCAAATCCCATGCAAATGAGAAAAAGTAATAGCAACCACATAAAATTTACTAAATGTCAGAGACTAGTCTAAAGGCTTTTGATATATAAGTTGATTTAATCTTCATAATTAAAGCACTAATCTAGCAAGATAAATACATATATCATCATCATATCATCATTTTTATCATTGTAATTATTACTTGGTGTTTTTTGTTTTTGAGACAGGATTTTGCTATGTAGTTCAGGCTCATTTTGAACTCACTTATGGAGTCCAGGCTGGCCATCCTCCTCCCTCAGCCTCTCAAGGATTAGGGTTGCGGGTATGTACAAGATACTTGACCTCATTATTTAAAAATTTTTTTATCATTTTTTTAAAACTTTTTTTTTTCTTCTTGGTGCCAGTGATTGAGCTCAGGGCCTGTGAAAACTAAGTGCATGCTCCCCCACTGAGCAGTACCTCCAGTTGCTATGACACTACTATATAGAGGAGATTCCACACATTTCTAGAGCCAGGCATGGTGGCACATGCCTATAATCCCAGTACTTGGGAGATTGAGACAAATGAATCACTGCAGGTTCTAGGTCAGCTTGGGCTACATGATGATTTCAAGGCCAGTCTGAACTGCACAGTGAGACCTTGTCTCAAAAAGACATAAATAAATAAAGTAGTATACAAACATTTAACACTTTAGTGCATAACAAATAAATTCAAAAATTATAACTTCTATAAACAATCCCCTGACTTTTCCAATTGCCTACTGTGTCAAGTCAAATTCTTCAGCCTGACCCTAAAGTTTCTTCACAATGTCTCCACCTTTTCTATCTAATGCATGATTTTTTCCCCATCTTGTGCTCTGAGAACAATGTTAAGAAGTACTAAAAATTTGCTGGTGCTAGGGATCTCTCTTAGCAACACGATGCCTGCCTGACAAGTGTGAGGTCTTGAGTTCAATTTCTGGTACAAAAAGAAAAAGTACTGGCTGACATCACTAATCATTGGATTAAGGATTTGATAAACTGAGAAAGAGGAGAGAGACTTCAAAAAAGAAGAAGGAAATGACAAGCAGCACTTTCTCCCTGAGCCCTGACTCACCATGTGCCATGTGGGATGAGTGGTTTGTACCTCCAGATGTACAGTGATGTCTGGCAACCCCAGAAGCCTTCACAGAGAAATACACCAGTGGAGCAGAGCAGTGGACATAGTGGATTGCAGCGCCTGATAAGTTACTGAGGTTCAGATGTCCAGGAGAGGGTGACTGGCCAATAGCATTGGAAAAGGGCCAACTGAGCTTGGAACTCAGAGCAGCTGCAGGCTCTCTCCATCTAGCAGCTCCCAGTGTGAGGATGAGGTGGAACTGGATTGAAGTTGGCAGGAGGTCAAGAAGCTGAGTTCAAGCCAGCAGGTGACACATGCTGTCTGTTTTGCAGGCTGAACAAATCAGGTTCCAGCCTCATAGCCAAAAACCAGCCTGAAATTCAGTGGAATTAAAGGTATAGCTTGCTGGGATTATCCACTACCCTGCTGTAAATCTATAGCTGACTTGCTGACATTAATCAACATAGATCTGGATTCTGTCCGCATACTTAGTCTACCAGTGACAGCATTAAAGTAAACCGAGGTGCAACTGAGACCACCAAGTCAGGCAAAGATGAAGCAATAAAGTTTGAGCTGGGTGCAGGAAGGCCAGGGCAATAAGACCATTGGCCCCAAAGGACAGGGTGGGGGAAAGGTTTTATAGGGGCATTTGGATAGGGGAGGGGTATGGCAGGGAGAAGTGGAGAAAAATTTTTTTTGTCTTTTTGAGACAGGGTCTCAATATGCAGTTCAGGCTGGTCTCAAACTCACAATGATCCTCCTGCCTCAGCCTCCCAGGTGCTGGGATTATAGGCATGAGCCATCACACCCAGCAGAAGTGGGAAATTTTTAGTATGGGTCTCAGGGGGTTGAGAATCTTGGTGACATCTACATCTCACAGGTGCAGCTGTATAGAGCAGGTGCTTATTCATCTCATCTTGCAAGCTCTGGTTCTCTGAACCTGTGGTCAACGGCTCTTCTCGGAGTTTTTCTCCTACGTCGGGGCAGGGGGTTTCACAGATAGCAGAGATGTGCCTTGCAGTGGACATTTTTTTTTTCTTATTTTCTTCATTTTTCCATTTCTTGTTGGTTTTGTTTATCTATCTATCTATCCATCTATCTATCTCATGGTTTATGTCAGTGGTCCCCAAGCCTCATGAATTATGAACTTAACAAAATCTAGCATCTGTGATTGGTTTGTTGTCTAGCGCTCAGAATGGTGGTGTGTTACACCCGCCTAGGGGTGGAGCCAGGATATGATGTAAGAGGTGGAATAAGGTGTGTGTCTCTCTCTTTCTTGCTGGCTTGCGCCTTGACACCTTGCAGTAGCTGTCATAAACTGTGGCCCCCACCATGGCACCCTGTCTTGGAGCCAACCAAGTAGGAACTGAAACCTTTAAGATCTATAAGAAATAAACCTTTCCTTTTTTCATTTTGGGTGTCGAGTATTTTGTCCCAGCAATGAGTAAAAAGTAACTAAGACAATATACATACACAAGATAGCTAAGATACTACTATTAGTTCTATTAGTTCAATAAAAGAAATCATATTGCTTGATTGATTTTGCATGCATATATCTGGTAATCTGAGCAACTATTTTAAAGACAATATGGAATATAATAAGCACTGTTAATTTCTTATCACCTTGTTTTGAAATTCTGCATTTTTTTATTCTCTTTTTAAAAAATTATGATCATAACCTCCTTTGGGTGTAGTACTGGGGATTCAGCCCAGGGCCTTCACTACTTCTCCAACCCTTTCTATTTTTTATTTTGAGCCAGGATCTCACTAAGTCATTAAACTTCCCTGACTGGAATCAAACTCGTGATCCTTATCAGTCTCTCACGTGCATGTGACTAACATCATGTGCCACCACACCAGGCAGAAGCAGTACTTTTATAAGCAAAATCATGGTCGTTGCTGAAGATTGCATTGTTTGAGACAGATGCATTAAGAAAAATGTGAAAAGGATTTTGTCAGATGTATACAGACCAGTCTCTTTTGGGTTTTAATCATGTGCCCCAAAATAAATGGTCAAACACTACAGATCAGGATGGTCCCAAAGGACATCAGTCAAAAATTTTTGAATTTGGGGCAGGAGTGTAGCTCAGTGGTAGAGTACTTTGCCTGTCATATGGAAGGTCCTGACTTCCATCCACAGCACCATGGGGCTGGGAGTGATTCAAACATTTCCTTTTTTTTTTTTTTTTTTCCTTTTTGAGACAGGCTCTCTCTATGCAGTTCAGGCTGACCTTGAGCTCACTTTGTAGCCCACGCTGGTCTCGAACTCGCAATGATCCTCCTGCCTCAGCCTCCAAGTGCTGTAATCTGAGTGAGATTACAGGCATGAGCCACCACGCCCAGCGCAAACATTTTCTTTTAAAAGTATTGCTTGAAGCCAGGCAATGGTGGTATCCTAGGAAGTTACAGAATAGCAAATTTAGGGAAATTTCATGGCAAAATTTCAAAATTAATTTGTGACTATCACTATGCTCATGCTCCCTGCCACTTCTTCAGTCTGCTACACTCACTCAACCTTGACTGTCTGTGTCCAGCAGTCTCCCTAATAGCCTCAAGGTCAACCTGACCACTCTAGCTGTGATGTCTGAGTTTGCCTAACTAAAAATATATATCCAGATCTTCCAACATGCTTCAAGGACTTTATACCTAAGACAGATATAGATGGGCCTAGTCAAGGACATGTTTGACTCTACCTGCTACCCTCAAAACTCCCTTAGAATGTTCCCACCTTATGATAAACAATTTCTTCTAAGTAAATCTGCTTAGAACAAATCTGCCTGACAATATATGACTTGATTCATGTAACCAATAACCTTCCTGTTTACAAAATGTACACAAGTTTCTGTTTTACCCTGAGCCAAGGCTGGTTGAACTCTGTCCCGCCAGCCTGCCAGCATAATAAATAGCTGTCTTCCAACTCCTCTGTGGGGAGCATTATCCATTTGGTTCAGTACCAATTTTCCTCAGCAGTGGCGCACACCTGTAATCCCAGCACTCAGGAAGCTGAGGCAAGAGTATCGCCATGAGTTCAAGGCCAGCTTGGACTACATAGTGAGTTCAATACTAGCCTGGATTACACAATGAGACCCTATCTCAAAACACCAAGTAAGTAAATAAAAAAATATTGCTTGAAAGGAGATAATCAGGGCTGGGGATTTAGCTCAGCAGCATAAGCACCTGCCTTGCAAGCACGTGGTTGTGAGTTCAATCCCTGGTACCGATAAAAAAAGAAAGAAAGAAAGAAAGAAAGAAAGAAAGAAAGAAAGAAAGAAAGAAAGAAAGAAAGAAAGGAGTTAATCAGTAGAGTGAAGACATGAAGAGACAAGGGACAGAACAGGAAAATATTTTCCAAGTTATTCCTCTGACAAAGGTCTAACATCTAGAATTTACAAAGAATTCAAAAAAATCAGACCCTCCCCTCCAAATAAGAGACCCAATCAAAAAGTGAGGAATTGAAATGAATATAGACATTTCTCAGAAGAAGTATAAATGGCCAATAAATACATGAAAAAATATTCAACATCTCTGGTCATTAGAGAAATGTAAATTAAACAACGAGATTCTACACAGTACAGAAAAAATGATTACCATAAAAAACCCCAATAATAAGTGCTGGCAGGAATGTAGGAGTAGAGGCTGTACATTGTTGCTTCTACACTGTTACTGGGAATGTAAACTGGTACAACCACCAGGGAAATCATTATGGAGATTGTTCCAAAAAAGTAAAACCAGACATTTCATTTAATCCAGGTATTCTCCTTCTTGGTATCCTTCCAAAAGAGTTAAAGACACCATAATACTGTGATTCACACATACCCATACATATTTAGAGCAGCACAACCCAAAATAGCTAGATGTTAGAAGTGGCTTGTATGTTGAACAGCAGATGAATAGATAAAGAAAATGTGTCATTTTATTTTATTTTATTTTATTTTATTTTATTTATTTTTTGGTGCCAGGGATTGAACTCATGACCTTGCGTTTGCCAAGCAGGCGTTTATGCCACTGAGCTAAATCCCCGGCCCAAAATGTGGTATTTATATACAGTGGCGTACTACTCCACTATAAAGAAGGATAAATTTTGAATCATTTATAGGAAAATAGATACACCTTGAGACCATAATGTTAAGTGAAATAAATCAGACACACAAGCTCAAATATCATGGAATTTCCTTTATGCAAGAAACTCAAAGAATAACTTAAAAAATAAAATATAGAAAGAAACAGAGAGATAGATGTTTTTACAAATGGGAAGGGGTTCCAGAGAAGGGGTAGGGGGCATAGGGAATGAAAAGAGTTATGCTATAGTAAGTACATGTACCTACCCCCTCAGATAAATGTATGCATTATATACTGCAAATAGGTATTAATAAAAAAATTGAAAAAAATACTGCTTGACATCCTAGAACAGATAAATGTGGGGTTGCTGCTGGGGTTGAAACAGTCCCTCACTGGAGACAGGATAGCAGTTAGAAAAACCAGTGAGTAAAAGGCATTCCTAGAAATGGCCCCCAGCATGTCTGGACAAAGTTGGCAAGACAGTACTGAACCATTTGTGGTAGCCACTAACATGGCTGTGTCACCATGAGGCTAAATTCAAATACCCTCCTCTCTCTCTCTTTTTTTTTGAATGGTCCATACGTTTCACTTGTTCTTTGTTATCTGTGGCAGAATTTTACTTTTTTTTGAGACAGGGTCTCACTATGTAGTTCACACTGGCCTTGAACTTGCTTATGTAGCCCAGGTGGACTTATAACTCACAGTGTCCTCTTGCCTTAGCCTCCCAAGTACTAGAATTATGGGCATGTGCCAACACTCCAGGCTAGAGTTATACTTTAGTTTTTTGACATTTATCTTTTTTCTTTTTGTTGCCAAGTCTGGTGGTGCACACTTGCAATTCTAGCATTTGGGAAGCTGAGGTAGGAGATGGCAGCAAATTTGAGGCCACCTAGGCTATAGAGTGAGTTCAAGGCCAAGCCTGAAATACACAGCAAGACTCTCCTCCTAAAAAAAAATATATATATATATATATCTTTTTTTTTTATCTTTTTTTTTCCCCCATAAAGTGCTTTGCCATATTGCCCAGGATGGTATGGAACTCTCGGGCTCAAGCACTCATTTTGCCTCAGCCTCCCGAATAACTGGGACCACAGGTGTGCACCACCATTCCCAGCCAAGTATGTATTCAAGTGACAGTCACTCTGTTGACCTTATTTTTCTGAGACAGGGTTTCTCTATGTAGCCTATATGCTGGCCTCAGACTGGCAGCAATCCTGCCTCAGCCTTCTGAGTACTGGGATTCTAGATGTGCATCACCATGCCTCACTCCTTTTTGTTTTTTCTGATACTGGGATGGAAGCCAGGGCCTTGTGCATGCTAAGCACACGCTCTGCCTCTGAGGTATACTGGGAGAAACACTGGGCTGTGGAATCCCAAGAGCACCTTCCTCCCTGGATTTCTGTTTGCTTGTTTGTTTTTTGGTACCAGGGATCAAACTCATGACCTTGCGCTTGCCAGGCAGGTACATATGCTGCTGAGCTAAATTACTGGCAACCTCCCTGGATTTCATTGTCACCATATTAATGTAAAACAGACTTCAGCTTTCAGGTTCTAATGATCAGCCAAATCCATTACTAATTGCTAATCCAATTAATGCACACTAACTTGAGGTAGGGCTACAGGCATTTGACCAAAGGAAATACATGGGGCCTTATGGGAAGCACTTAAACAGAACTCTAGTAAAGAACAAACTGGAAACCCCTCAGCTAAAACATGAAAAACAGAAGCAACCTTTTTTTTTTTCAATCAATACCAAGGATTGAACCCGAAGCTTTCACACTGACATATGTCCTGTTTATTTTTTATTTATTATTATTATTTTTTTGTGTGACAGGGTCTCTCTATGCAGTTCTGGCTGGCCTTGAGCTCACTTTGTAGCCCAGGCTGGTCTTGAACTTTGCAACAATCCTCCTGCCTGAGCTTCCCAAGTGCTGGGATTACAGGCATGAGCCACCACACCCTGCTCCATTTATTTTTTGAGACATGATTTTGCTAAATCTTCCTGCCTCAAGGCTAAGGATGGAGGATTATGGTAAATTTAAGGCCAGCCCATAGTGAGACCTGATCTCAAAAAACTCAAAATAAAAATAAAACAAAAAGGTTTACATAGTACTTAGTGGTAAAAACCGATAGGTTTTCATTTAAAAATATGAAACAGCTGGGCATAGTGGGACATACTTATAATCCCAGCACTTCTGAGATGGAGGTAGGAGGATTGCCATGACTTTGAGGCCAGCCTGGGTTACATAGTGAGTTCAAGGTCAGCCTGAACTATGAAGTAAGATCCTGTCTAAAAAAAAAAAAAAAAAAATGTGGACCAGCTGGGCATGATGGCCCACACCCTTGATCACAACCATAGGCAGGCTAAGGCAGGATTGTGTGTTCCAGGCCAGCCTGGGCAATTTAGCCAGATGTTATCTAAGAAAAGAGCTGAAACGAAATTATAAAATATGTCCCCTAATCACTGCTTTTATTCAGTGTTGTTCTGGTAGTTTTGCCAATGTAAAGAGATGATAAGAAAAATGACTGTAAGTGTTAGAAAATGAAATCACTTTTCATTTTCTCTTTTGCAGTTGTTGTGTCTGGTCAGGCATAACTCCAGGAATGGACAGGGCGGCTCAGTGGTAGAGCTCATACTTAGCAGGAAGACCCTGGTTCAGTGTCCAGAAGAACAAAAAATGCCAACCAGACGTGGTGGCACACTTCTGTACTCCCAACACTCGGGAGGCTGTGGCAGGAGGATTACAGTGGTCCTGCCCGGGCTATAGTGAGTGCAAGGTGAGCTGCACAGTAAGCCTCTGTCCTAAAAAACTGAAAAAAAATGCCAAAGAAAATAAACTGAAATATTAGAAAGAATATAATAAGAATGTAGGTTTCCAATTTAAAATTAATATTAAAAGTTGATTTTTTTCTGCCACTTACAAAATATAATATCCAATTCAAAACATCAACTAACCAGGCATAGTGGCACAAGCCTGTAATCCCAGCAATTAGGAGGCTGAGGCAGGAGGATCACTGGGTTCAAGGCCACCCGGGCTACATGGCAAGAATTTGTCTAACAATACAAATAAACAAACAACTAAACACATAAATAAAAATAAAAATGCAAACCGGGCGTGGTGGCTCACGCCTATAATCCCAGCACTTGGGAGGCTGAGGCAGGAGGATCATTGCGAGTTCGAGACCAGCCTGGGCTACAAAGTGAGCTCAAGGCCTGCCCGAACTGCAGAGAGAGACCCTGTCTCAAAAACAAAAAAAAAATGTAAGCAAACTTTAGGAAGAAAACTAAAAATCTCTCCTGACAAATACTAAATAAAAACCAATGGCAGGAGAGCCTGCCCTGTTCCCAGTAGAAAAGACACAGTACTCAAGTACTGTCAGGGCTCTCTGCATTAATGGACATATTTAACTCACTGTCAACCAAAGTCCAAGAGAAGCTGGTGAGAAGTTAGCAAATAACTGCAGTCAAAGCAGAAGAGGACAAAATGACTGCATCCATGTGCAGGCATGACAATTAAAGAGCCTCTTTCTAAAGGTAACTTTAATACTTCCTCCTTTTTCCCTTTCCTAACTCAGCTAAGTAAAATTGCCTCTGTTGATAGTTAGCATGATGGCTCACCATTAGACCACTTCCTCTAAAGCCCCCCTCCAAATCCAAAATCCCTGTGCTGTCTCTATTGGGCCTTCTCCAACAAGATGAGATTTTGTCCCCATCACTATTTTGATTTTTTTTCTATTTCACCAAATTTTTATTCAGTATCTAAATGTCCCCATGGAAATAATAAAACTACCCAATCTCCACTTTCAGTCTCTGCTGTAATTGTGCCTGGATTCTTATCTCTGCTCCTTTGATAGGAGTTGCTAGCTGGTGTGGTGGCACACACCTATAATCCCAGCACCTGGGAAACTAAAGCAGGAGGACTGCAGTGAGTTTGAGGCCAGCCCGCACTACAAAGTCTACAAAGTGAGTTGAAGGCCAGCCTGCACTATATCGTGAGATCCTGTCAGGAAAAACAAAACAACAAAAAAGAGAGAACTGCATATATCTGAGTCACTGTAGTTCTGCACAACTGGACCTGCCATCTATTTTTCCACTTTTCCTTCAGGGTCTCCTTGATCCACCCCAGATTCTCATCAGAAGTTATTCTTGTAAGGATTTATATTTAGCCAATTTGTTCCTTTATTCTGTTTCAGTGTTCTCCATAAAAACCCAGCACATTGAAATATCCAGAGAACTTGTGAATCATCAAGAAAAACCATTTATTGGACTGGGTGTGGTGGTGCATGCCTGTAATCCCTGCATGTAAGAGGCCGAGGCAGGAGAAGCTCTGTGAATCTGAGGACAGCCTGAGCTGCCGCATAGCAAGACTGTGTCTCAAAACAAACAAACAAAAATATGCGACTATTTTAAAAATAGCATTGTATTATGGAAAGCACTGAATATCTTACATGAATTGTCATTTGTATGCATTTTAATTGTAGTAGTGCAACAGCAAGCAAAAACACTGACATGACACCCAGGATTTGGAGGCAGATTTATTTTCATCAACAGGCACTGATCAGAATCATTCCCAGAATATCGGGCTTTGATCCCTGGTGATCTAAGGCTTATATGGGATAATGGAAGTATACAATATGCATCATAGTGACCAGCTATGCATCACAGTGACCAGCCATTTCTAAGAGACCAGAAGCAACCAGAACAGGAACAGGAACTATTACCTGGGCAACTAAAAACTGAAACATACTGGCTGGGAGGCATTTTCTGTTACAGTAGTAATAAAATAACATCTTTTTTTTTTTAAATCGGTATTAGGGATCGAACTCATGACCATGTGTTTGCAAGGCAGGGACTTATGCTGCTGAGCTAAATCCCCAGCCCTAAAATAACATCTTTAAAGGGTCCACTGTGTGCTGCCCTTGCTCTACAAGCACTTTCTGTGAATTAATTCAGAGAATCCCTGCAACTCTTACTCAGTTACATTTGTCCCATATTACAAATGCAGACATGGGAACAGGGAAGCAATACTAATTTGCTACAGTAAAAGAGCAACCAACCAACCATATCCAGACAACTGCTTGACACCGCCTGGGCTGTGCTCTTCCTCCATGCAGGTCATATCTGAAATAGTTGAATGCAAGCAAGCAAAGCACACAACCAAGGCAGCAAATTACAGATTGCGTGGTGTCTCCAACCTGTTTTTCACCCACAATACTGTACTAATTTTGCATTTTAAAAATCCTTAATTGGAAATTAAGACCCTATTCAATCTGAGAAATGCATTTATGGATTATGTGGGACAGAGGTCACCCACCCACGAATATGCAAATTCCCCAAATTGCCTTTCAGATATTCTGAGCACTTGACAAATGCAAAAGGTTTATTTATCAGGATCCTTTTTTCTCTTTTAGAGGAATGAGCTTTCTAAATAACTTGTGGCACAAGCTCATGCAAGCGGTTGCTTTTTTAGACTTTCTGTCTGGCAATGGCAACAAATTTCCACCGATACAGCTGTTTCAGCCTCTAGCCTAGCAGTCAACCAGGCAGTTCAGTGTATCAGAGTGACCCTCTGTGATTCCCATAGAGTACAAGCTGCGTGCTGCTCCCCTGTGCCTCAGTGGAGGTCTGGAAGGATGTGCAAATGGCCTCTATTCACTGTGCAACTCTGACGCAGAGGGTCAGACCATGTCTCATATGTGCGGCTGTGAGCCTGGTGTTTGGTGCAATGAGCTGGGCCTTTTGGCCTCGCTATGCTCTTTCCAGCGGATGGAAACGGCTCTAGTGTGGATGGCGAGCTCCCCAAGAGTTAAAGGCAGGCAACCCCAGGTCACCATGATGCCCTTGAGGAGGTCAAAGACCATGGCTCTAACTACTTCTGACCCTGGCTGGCGCTGGGCACACTTTAGCTCCTCACGTGCTCCCGCCTGACAGTGCCACCTTGCACAGGCCCGCACCAGAAGCTCCAAGGCTGTGCGCCAAATAAACCTTCCTGCTCTGTATATGGATTCCCTCAGGTGTTTCATGGTAATGATGGGAAGCTGACCAAGTGGCCTCACCCTTCCTTCTGATATCCAAAAGATCACGTAGCTCCTAAAGTAGAAAATCATTTCAAACAGATTGACACTACAAGGCCACATACTCATCCCCACCCCCCCACCCCCGAAGCAAATAAAGATCTAGGCAGTAATCTTTCTGCAAAGTTCTGGGGGAAAGTTAAATTGCAATTTAACTCCTTTCCATGTATAACACATTAATGTAGCTTTTCTCACATTTTTTGTGAATGCACTAAATGCTGTCGAATTGTACCCTTAAAATTAGTTTTACAACATGTGAATTTCCCTCAATAAAAAGTAATTTGCAGAGCAAAATAACCTTTTTAACACCTTAAATTGCACAATATGATTTTTGTGTGTGTCTTTGGGGTGGGAGATGTTTTTTTTTGTTTTTTGTTTTTTTTTTGAGACAGGGTCTTGTTGTGTAGCCCAGGTTGACCTTGAACACCAATTTACAGCAATCCTCTTGCCTCCACCTCCTGAGCACTGTGATTACATGCATGTGCCATCATACCTGGTCAATTTGGGTGTCTCTGAAACATATTTAAAATGTGTGCAATGGGTAAATATCATATTATCTCACTAGTGTGAGAAGCTGAAACTATATATACATATACATATGTGTGTATAAACTAGTTAAGATGGTTATATTACTAATTTCTCTGAGTTTACTAAAGAGAAAGATCTGTGCTGGTATTGCTCAGACAATTGAATACAGATGTCTTATATTCTAGGTGAATGATCTGGGGATGACAATACGCAATGTATGTACCATTGTTGCCCCCGACTGATGTTTTGAAAATTAGCTTTAGTTTTTTCTTTGCTTTCCCCTTGAAATAAAATGGATTTGAAAAAAAAAATTTTTAAAATGTGCAACCATCACAACAATCTAATTCCAGAACATTTTTATCACCCATTCCCAAGTCACATTCCATTAAAAATTATCTCTCTCATTCTCCCCTCTCCCTGGTCTGCAGCAAGTTCTAATCTGTTTTGGTTTTTCTATATTGTCCTTGTTTGGACATTTCATATAAAGGAAATCATGATATGTGCCTTTTTGCACCTTTCACTTAGCATGTTTTTGAGGCCCATCCATTTTGTAGCATGGTACCAATACCTTACTCCTTTTTATGGATAAGTATTCCATTGTGATGATACCACTTTCTGTATCAGCTGAAGGACATGTGAGTTGTTCTTACTTTTTTTGGCTTTTGGGAATAATTCTATTATGAACAATTATACAAAAACATGTATGTACATTTTCAGTTCTCCCTAATATACACCTAAGAGTTGAACTGCTGCATTATATGGTAGCTCTAGATTTACTTTTTGGAGGATTTGTCAAACTGTTTCCACAGCAGCTATACCATTTTGCATTCCTACAAGCATAAGGGTTCTGATTACTCCATACTCAGTCTCTGCCAACACTCATTATTCCTCCCCATTCCCTTTTGTTTTAATTATAGCCCTGCCAGTGGGTGTGAAGTGGTATCTCATCATGTTTTTGATTGGCATTTCCCCAGAGGCTAATGGTGCTAAGCCTCTTTTTCCATGTGTTTCTTTGCCAGTTTTCCTTTTTTTCTTGTTTGGGGTGTTGGAAATGGAACCCAGGACCTCACACCTAAGGTATTAGGCAAGCACTGTACTACTGAACCACATTCTCACCCCCAACTGATTCCTTCTTGTTCTTCAGGTTTCTTCTTTTCAGGAAGAATTTTCCTGACAATCTGTCAACAAAAAGCTATTATTGTCCTGTTATGATTTGGTGATTTGTTTAGCTTTGCCAGGCACAGCAAGGAGACATGGAAATCAAGAGTATGGCTGCCAATTGGAAAGTGGTAAGAAACACAAGAACTCAAGACAGGTGTGGTGGTGCACTCCTGTCATCCCAGCACTCAGGAGGCTGAAGTAGGAGGATTGCTGCAAGTTCAAGACCAGCCTGGGCAACAAAGTGAGCCCAAGGCCAGCCTAAACTATTTAAATAGTGAGACCTTGTCTCAAAAGACAAAAAGAAAAGAAAAGAAAAGAAAAGAAAAGAAAAGAAAAGAAAAGAAACACAAGAACTCAGATGGAGGAAGTCAGAAAGGGAGCTGATGGGGAGTATCGGGTCCTGACCTAGATCCCCAATCTCCCAAATGAGTATACGGTGAAGGCTTAAATATAATGAGACAAGTAGAATGATTTTAGGGCTCCAGGAGGGTCAAAACCCTTTAGCTGAACTCAAGACTCTGAGGGCTAAGACAAAGACTTCTCTGGACCATCCATTTTTATTAGGTCCACAACAAAGGACAGGGAAACTGAGGAAAGCGCAGGCAATAAGCAGGACCTTGGGAGTTACTTCAAGTAATGAATCAAGTTAATTCAGTATAACTGTCTTATCATGAAGACATGGTAGAAGTGAGACAGTAGGAGTAATCTCTGCAGCTGCAGTCTCTATCTACTTAATTGATATTTGAACCAAGTGTCTGCAACTGTGGCCTTATCGTGCCCTTTGAGGTATCTCTGGCCTCACAGGCCACTACAGGCCTCAGCCAGGACCAGTGATTCATAGAGGTTCACTTACTATGAATCAGCTCCCATCGCAAGGCAAGAGGCCAAGGCCTAGGACAGACTCACAGATAAACATAAAAAGGCAATTATAGTTAATTTTAAATCCTGCTCAGAGCCACTTTGTAGTGGTCTCCAGTAGGGGAGAAAGCAGGGAAACTTCTCTTGTGGGAAGTAAGCCCAATAACAAATCTGGACAAATCTAGAATAAATCTGGATGAAAGCCAGACATGGTGGCTTACACCTGTAATCTCAGCACTCTGGCGGCTGAGGCAGGAGGAGTTGGAGGTTGGCCTCAGCTACATAGTGAATTCAAGGCCAGCCTCACCTGCATAGTGAGGAGCTGTCTCAAAAAAGAAAACAAAACAAAACAAAATCTGGATGGAATAGGCCTTCACTCTTTCAAAACTGTGCAGGCCTAGTTCCTGAATTGTATCCTGAGAAAATAATCAAAGATGTAAAAAATTAATGTTACAAAGATCCTTTTTGTGCTATTTTCCCACACTATCTGAAAATTAGAAACAACATAAATGCACCTTGATAGAGAATAGTTAGTGAGCACAGTGTTACATGCCTATTGTACCAGCTACTCAGGAGGCTGAGAAAGATCTTCTGAGTCCAGGAGCTTGAAGGAAACATACCAAGACTCCATCTCTGAAAAAATGAAGGTGTATGTATGGGGGTAGTACATAAGACCACAATGTTACCTCCATATAATGAAATACTATGCTGCCATTAAAAATGATAATGTTTCTTAAAATGGGTCAGTACTGGCTCAAATAGCCTTGGGATGAAAGAAAACAAAAACCAAGATATACAACATTCAGAAGTATTGATTTAAAAAAATGTTAACAGGATGGGGCAGGCCAGAGACATAGTCCTTTATTTGAAGGAAGATACTTAGGAGAAGCTGAAAGGGTACAGGGTCAAAAGCTGGACAGCCACAAGCTTAATGAAGAAGGAGAGAAAAAAGGAACGTTTTTAGCCAAAATCCAAACTGAAAATCCAAATAGGAATGATCTAACTTATGTGGTCAGCCAAATGCTTTCATAAACACCACTATGTCCCCAATACTACTAGGCACTGGGAGCTCACCACATCAAAGACTTGAAGTTAGACCAAAAAAAAAAAAAAAGGAAGAGGTCACTAGTAATTTAGCTGATTACAAGTACAGAGTGACTAGATAAGGAAGCACAGAACATTATCAGAACACACAACAGACAAACCCATTCAAAGAGGACAAGGAGGGTTAGATCTAGAATGTTCTTCCAGGTCTCAAGTATTCAGAGGTAGAGCTACTGGAAGGCGACTGGATAATGGGGTGCTATGCAAAGTTCACAATTGAATGTGTCTGCAAGGTGGGTCTGCTCTGTAGAGGTGGGTCACTGGGGGTGTCCCAGAAAGGTGTATTCTTCTCCCAGCTCATGTCTCTTTTCTCTACTTCCTGGCTGCTGTGGGCAGAGCAGCTTCGCTCTGACACACCCTTCTACCATGATGTTTCTTCCTTGCAGCCAGCTGAGCATGGACTGGTTCACTGGAAACTGTAAGCCAAACATTTAAATAGTGAGACAGGAAAGTGATTCAATGGGAGGCAACACTTAGAGACCTATTGTTGCAAGAATTTTCAAGTTAATAAAAAATGTGAAGAGAAACAGGAAAGAAAGAAAGAAAGAAAGAAAGAAAGAAAGAAAGAAGAAAAGAAAAGAAAAGAAAAGAAAAGAAAAGAAAAGAAAAGAAAAGAAAAGAGTGGTTATGGCTTTCAGTGAATAATTTCTGGCCAGCCAACCTGTCTCCCAAACCCACCAAGACACTCAGGGAAAGAGATAGCAAGAGTTCCTAACCCAAGAACTTGATCTGGATCAGACTGCAAGAATGGCTGCAACCTGGCAGAAAGAGGTCCTGGGTCTATGTTAGCTTCAGTATTGCAGTGGAGGGAGCAGAGGGCTGCAAGCCCTCAGGCTCTCTAGCAAAGAAGCTACCAGAGAATCACATGTGCAATGTCACTGGAGTACTTAGTCTGTTACCATCAAATACGTTATAGATTTAATTTTTTGCATGTTTCTTGATTTATTTAGTAATGTGGTGTTATGTTATGTTCTTTCATGGTTTCCTCTGTTTATTAGGTTGTTCTTTTGTTTGTTCTTTCATTGACTCTGATTTTATAGGTGTCTAGGTTCTCTTGCATATCTCAGCTCTCTCTAGTTTCTTCACCTCAAACCTCCAAGACAATAATACCATTAACATATTTCTTTATTCTTTTTCCAAACATAAAAATGACCTCCCAAGTTTTTAAATTTCCCACTTAGCTCCCTCAGTCACACCTGTCTTCTGTAGTATTATTCCTTGATCCTCCTCTAACCCCTAGCCTTTGTCTCTTCTACATTTTACCTGTCTACAATCACATAGCTTTCTTCAATCATAAAGTCAAATCTCCTTTTTCCCGTATCTCACCCTTGTTCCTACAAAATATCCTCTGAAACCTCAGTACTAACCCTTTTCCTCAACTAAAAGAACTCCAATAAAATCAGACCCCACATCAACCTTTTCTTCTCATCTACCATTATTCCTCCTTAGTGCTAACAGTACTCATCCAACCACTACCCATTCTCCCCATCCCACCTCACCCACCTCACTGCAGAACCACAAATAATAAAACTGTCATTTTATGCATAGAGAATAGACAAAGGGGAAGTATAACTACAAGGGCTGTTATACAGAAGTGTTGTAAGACTGAATCTATGGATGCTGTTACAAATAGAAGCAATTCTTTTTTGCAAAACATGAAAGAGAAATATTACAATCTGAGTATTTGTGCCTACCCCACTCATATGTTGAATCCTCCTCCTCCCCATGATAATTTTTTTTGAGATAAGGTCTTGCTCCTGTATATAGTTGAGCCTGTTCTTGAACACACTATGTAGCCCAGATTGGCCTTGAACTCATGGTGATCTTGCCTCTGCCTCCTGAGTGCTGGAACTATAGGCATGTGCCACACTGGTGGGCTAATTTTTAATTCTTAAAGTGAGTTTCCCATCTGTAAACATTTAAACACCTAAAGAAAACCAAACTCAGATGAGAAGCTGAAAGAAAAATGTGTGTATATGTGTATGGATATGCATGTAAGACAGTAAGTATATTACTGAGTTCTCTGAGTTCACCGAAGAGAAAGATTTGTGCTAGTATTGTTTGGACAACTGAATGCAGAGGTCTTGTGTACCAGGTGAATGACTTGGGGATGACAGTGCACAATGTATATACTATTGTTGCCCGGACTGACATGTTTTGAAATTTTGTTGCAGGTTTTTTCCTTCTTTTTATCCCCCTTTTTATTCTTGAGATAAAATGGATTTGGAATAAAAAGTTAAAAAAAAAACCACACCAAAGTCAGATCTATAAAAACAAAACCAGAAAATCAAACTCAAATCTAAGACAGGCATGGTGGCACATGCCTGTAATCCCAGCACTCAGGAGGTTGAAGCAGGAGGACTGCTGAGAGTTTCAGGCCAGCCTGAGCTACATGGTAAACTCACAACCAGTGTGAACTACATCAGGGGACCCTGTCTCAAAAAAACAAAACAAACTCAGATCCAGAGAAGACCTGTAAATTACCCAAAAAGGAGGATCCTGGTACTCTCCATTAACAGGTTTCAGTGAGAAAACCATCTCTTCTTTTTCTTTCGACTTTGTCATTTGACTTAATGATGTGCTGTCCTAGGTGTAGGATGGTGCATGTTTTGCAGGGTGATTAAAACCCCATAGTTGTGGGATCTTGTAGGTTTCTGCAGCAACTCCTTGGTTTGTTTTTTTTGTTTGTTTGTTTGTTTTTTGGGTTTTTTTTTGTACTGGGGATCGAACTCATGACTTTGTGCTTGCCGGGCAGGCGTTTAAGCCACTGAGCTAAATCCCCGGCCCAACTCCTTGGTCTTTTATACCTTGTCTTGCTTTTCCTTACAAACATTGTGTGATCCAGCATGTCTCAGAAGTAATTGACTACATGTAAACATTTCTGAAATTTCTAATGAAGGCTGAGCATCCCTTTGGATCAGGGGTTATGAATCAAGATGATTTTCCCCCAGAAGACACTTGGTCATGTTTGAGACATTTTGATGGTCACAACTTGGAGTGGGTGGTTCTTCCCACATAACGGGTGGAGGTCAGAGATGGTACTAAACAACACACAGAAACCCCACACACAACAAAGAACTGTCTGGTCCAAAGGGTCAGCAGTGACGAGATGGAGAAACCCTCTTTTAAGGTGAAGAATGAGCCAGTGATGTGACAGCCATGGAAATGGAAAGGCTGTGGTATCTGCCTTCCTGCCTACTTAACTACCTCTCTCTTGCTCTTTTCCTTTTGCACAGAATTACCATAATATTTAACAACAAATTGTAAGGATTCCCACAATATGACACTCTGGAAAAACTATGGAGCCAAGCCAGGTGTGGTAGCACACACCTGTAATCCCAGCACTCGGAGGAGGCTAAGGCAGAAGGATAGTTGGGAGCTGGAGACCAGCCTGCGCTAGAAAGTGAGCCCAAGGCTAGCCTGAACTGCATAGTGAGACCCTGTCTCAAAAAGACAAAAACCAAACAAAACAAAATAAGCTATGGAAACAATAAAAAGAGCAGAAGTTTCCAGTGGCATAGGGGAGGGAGGGGTGAGCAGGCAGAACACAAAAGAATTTTAGAGCGGTAAAATTTTCCTACATGGTGATGTAGGGGATGATGCACAGGGTCAGAAAGCAAAGGGTCATGGGCACTTCCTACACTTTCTGCTAATTCTGCTCAAACTATTTTTAAAAATACTCTTATAAAATAGATTTGTGCGACCGGGGTTCTAGCTCAGTGGCATAAGCGCCTGCCTGGCAAACACAAGGTTTGATCTCTGGTACCAAAAAAAAAAAAAAAAAAATGGATTTGGAAGAAAAAAATTTAAATATTTCTTAAAATACAGCTAATCAGAAAAACAAAAAAGCATTTAAAATGGAGATTCAGCATTTCTATGTTATTTGAAGAAAGGGGATTTAAAAATTTACAACTTGCACTGGACTGTCATGGAGCTCAGGAGTAGAGCCGTTACGTAGCATATCTTTGGCCCTAGGTTTCATCTCAGCACCATTAAAAGAAAAAAAAATTCAACTAATCAACCATTAAAACCATAAGCAAATGTTTTCATTCTAAGATCGTGAAGCCGCGATGACTGAAGGCAGACGGCGTGCCGAGGCCTGGGGAGGTCTGCAGCCGTCATTTTGTGGCCCTTGTGACACCAGTTCTGCAGATGTCCACGGCCCTTACCTGAAGGAAAGTGTGCGGGAAACCCAGACTTTGCTTTTTGTCTTTTCCTCCCAGAGACTCCTGTTCCTCGTGAATCCCCAAGGCAGCACTTCCCAATCTTCCTGGCCACCGGTCCCTTTATGAAAGAGTCATGTTGGGCGCCATGTTGAGACACGTCCAGGCTGAAGACCCGGGAGAGCCAAGGAGGCAGGTTAATGACTGGTCTTCGGGGCTCAGGTTTCATCTCTGTTCCAATTTCCTCATCCTCATTTGCTTGCGTTGGTGGCTGCTGCCTTCACTCAATCCAGTCATCATCAAAGTTTTCGCGTGGCCGTGGGTCCCTGCGTGGTGTAAAGAGGCCGGGCCTACTCTCCATGGTCTCCAACTCTCCTTCCATGCCTTGGCGCCTGAAGCTCCGCCCATGAGTCCCGCGCATGCGCGGGGGCTTCTGGGAGCCCTGTACAGCCTCCAAGGCTGACAGGTGCTACCTTACGCCCTTTTCCCATTGTAGGGACCTTTCAGGCCTTTTCATGGTGTTGGGTGAATCGTCCAAGTATGCCTCCCTCAGCCCGTCTCCTGATATTCCCTCCTTGCCTGCGGTAGTGGGGGTTCCTGTGTTTTCAGGAGTGGGTGGCTGAGCTATTCTGGGCCTCTCCTTCCCGGCTGCCAGCAGAGCAGGTGTTTTTTGTGGAGCCCGGGAGCTGCCAGGATCCACGTCGCCTCTCGCCTTGCATCAACACCGATGTCTGGGCCGTCTGTTGCCTTCAGGGCTGTAGCTGTGTTTCTGTAGTCTCCACTTCCCATTGCATGAAAAGATGAAGCGATCTGTGAGATAGATTCATGTCAGCATTTGTCTTTATAGGGAAGAACAGATTTCCAGTCTTTTTTCCTTAATATTGAAAGTGGGGCAGCCAAATGCAGTGGTACCAACCTGTAATCCCAGCTACTTGGGAAGCTGAGCCAAGAGGATCCCTTAAGTCCAGGAGTTTGAGGCCAACCTGGTCAACACTGCAAGACCTTGTCAATAAATAAATGAATGGCATTGAAGGGTGAGTGGTCGCCCCTTGGGATTGTCTCCCCTAGGAGACATGCTTCACTTGATCAGACACTTAGGAACAACTGTATACCAGGCATTGTGCTCTGTGTGGGTGATGAAGCCATGATTAAGATACGACCTGTTCTCAGAGGATACAGTGAAAAGCAAGCCACCGCCACGGGGGAAAGGGTGTGAGAGCCTGGTGCACATGGCCCCAGGATAGGCAGCCACAGACCTGGGGACACTCGTTCAGTCGGAGGAAGAAGATGCCCTGAGTGGTAGCTGAGAGACATTCAGCTGAACTCCTAGTGGGATGTGCTTCATTCCGGTTACTAAGTAACATTCTATATCCACCTTCTTTAGACACAGGGTCTCACTATGTAGTTTGGGCTGACCCTGAACTCACTATGTAGCCCAAGCTGGCCTTGATCTCATGGTGACCCTCCTATCTCAGCCTCCAAAGTGTAGGGATTAGAGGTATGTGCCACCTCCAACTTCTTTCGTAGGCCACATATTTTATTTACTTTTATCTTTTTTTTTTTTTTCTGGTACCGGGAATGGAACTCACGACCCCATGCCTGCCAGGCAGGTGCTTAAGCCACTGAGCTAAATCCCCAGCCCAACTATTATCTTGATTAAAATCTGAAGGCTCTTGCCGCATGGTTGCTTGCCATCACTGAAGGGTTTGTGTTATCTAAAGTAAGAAGAAGGAACCAGATTCAGTCCCAGCTCCTTGGGAAGCTGAGGCAGGAGGATTGCTTGAACTCAGGAGTTCTAGGCCAGAATGGGTCAGGGATGGGAGGGAGAGGAAAATCACAGTAGAAAAATCCATCCAAGTACTTTAGGATGAAATGATAGTACATCACATTCATATGACAGTATAGAGTTTGCAAAGTCCTTTGGCACAGAAGGTGTCATTTAGTAACAACAATAACTGTACAAAAGGGGCCAAGGGTGCAGCTCAGTGGTAAAGCACTTCCCTATCATGATGACACCCTGGGCTCCATCCCAGCACTGTAAAAACAGCTGCTTGTGGCACAGTCAACAGGTGTCTTTATCTCAGTGACCTTCAGAAGTGCTGCTAAAGCAACAAAAGAGGAATTGGTCCAAACTGCAGAGGGAGGCTGAGGCAGAAGAATCACCTTAAAATAAAGGGGCAAGGGGCTTGAGAGGAAGGGAGGATTATCGAGGGAAAAAGTTGAGTCATGTACAGTACAAATTCCCTATGATGAATGTGATCATTATGTATACCTAAAATGTACCAATAAGCATAATTAATTCATTAAAAAAGGATTGTTTCAACCTCAAGGCCAGCCTGAATTACAGTGAGAACTTTTCTCAAAAAAAAAAAAAAGAAAGAAAGGAAAAGAAAAAAGAAAAGAAAAATTGGTCTAAATCTAAAGAGGTGAAGAGTACAGCAAAAAAAAAAAAATGTTACTATGGGAATCAGATCAAGTGTGAGAGCCCCACAGCAGAGTCAGAGGTCAGAGCCGGGCTCACCGCACCCCAAGAAGGCTCAGCTCTGCCGAGTGAGGCAGCCAAGGAATGGGCTACAGGTGGGATGACCCCCCCCTCATCCTTCCTCCCCTGCACATGGCCAGAGGAGGCTCTCACAGCCATGCTAGTGCAGCCCTGCCCAGAATCTGGAAGTTGATTTCAGGAGTGACTCTTATCCTGGGGGAGGTACAGCACAAGCAACAGCTGATGCCCCCTGCAGCTGTCCCACCTGGGGCTCTTGGGCCACCCCTGCCCTCAGGGAGACTACGACACTGACTAGCAGAATGGGGAGGGATGGCCCTGAGCCCCAGGGTGAGACTTCTTGGGTTCCATTCCAGCCCTGCAGTGAATGGCTGTGTAGTGTGAATCAATGGCCAGGCAAGTACCTCTGGACATTGGAGTGAGGCCTCTCAGATGAAGGACAGAAACAAAAATAATCACTTAGGTGAGGAAGTAAAAATAAAGGAAGGATGAAAATTCATAAACTGGCTGTGGCGGTACACATTTGTGATCCCAGCACTCAGGAGGCTGAGGCAGGAGGATTGCCTTGAATTTGAGGCCAACCAGGGCAACATAGTGAGTTCAAGGCCAGCCTGGACTACAGTATACCCCTGTGAAGTTGTAGTTCAGAGTTGGCCATGTCAGTTGCTCATAGATTTTTCCTTACAACTAATTAATAATTGTCCGTGAAATCTCCTACAGTTTTGTGGAAAACGTGAATATCTTCCACAATTGGTGTTTTGGGCGGGAGGTTTGGCAGTAGCCAATCTTAGAGCATTATTCAGTTCTCCTTGCTTCTGATTGGCTGCTGCTCTGTAATCCTTCTTGGGCAGACACACCAGCATTCCTTCATTGTGACAGGGAGCTGTACTGAGTGTAGCTGTCTCCAGTGTACTCAGTTTTGTTCTATTTAAAGCTCTAAAGTCCCTAAGGTGCTGCCAAAACACCCTGCACCTTTTAAGGCATTATTAATACAATAGTTGATTCAATTAAATTATATAACCACAGGAGATATAGCATATTTTGGGTCTAAATTGTAAAAAATAGGCATTTTTCTGACCACACCTGAAATTTGTGGTTTTCTCACAATTTGTGAGTGCTTTAGAAATGTAACTCCTGTGGAATTTCAGGGGTCCACTGTACATAGTGAGACCCTGTCTCAAAAAAACAAAACAAAACAAAAAACTAACTAATCCAAGTAGTCTAATATCAATGGTGAATAGAAATTTAAGGTATACAATGAAAAGGAAATTATCAAAGAAGTAATAAAAAAACTTTCTCAGAATAAATATCTGGGCCTCTAGATTTAAAAGGTCTACCTGGAGGAATTTAGGGTGCTCAGAAACCAAGAAGCCAGCTCACCACCCTGGTAAGTGGCTGTGGCCCGGCAAGCCAAGAACCATCAGAGTCTCCTGAGATATGCATCATGTTGTAACTTAGGGCCCTGGTAAGTGGCTGTGGCCTGGCAAGCCGCGCCCACCCCAGGGCAAGAACCATCCTGAGATCTGCGTCATGTTGGAACTTAGGGCACTCAGAAACCAAGCAGCCAGCTCGCTGCCCTGGTAAGCAGCTGTGAGCCTAGGGGTGTGCTGCGATTCAAACATTAGCAAGTGGGAACAGAGATCTGAGCATCTCTTGCAAGGTTGACTATAAGCAATATAGCAAATAAGGGGGATTTCCTTCTACCATCTCTTTGAAAGCAAATATTTTTATCACTGTTTTACTTTGTTTTGATTAATGATATTGCTCTATTCAATATTCTGTTTTGATAAATTCTATAATGTTCTGAATTTCCTTTGATTTTACTATGTCTGATTGAAAGAACAACTATTGTGAAGAAAACGAGATTATAATATGGTACCTATTACTGTTATCCCGGTAACCTGCTGTGAAGTTTGTACCAATTTCACTATACTGTGTCAATTGGCTTTGTCCTGTCTTGTTCTGTGGTATTTTACTACTTTAAAAAAATAAAAAAATAAAGAAAAAATAAAAAGTAAATAACAACAACAAAACAGATCAGTAAGGTACTGAGCAAGCTGAAACAGAATATAACTAAACAGATAATGGACTTAAAAAGCAAAAGGAGGAAAAGAAAGTGCTCTAAAGGATATAACTGCATGTATATTTAAGTGTGTAGGATTGATAACCATGTTGCTAAGTTATTGTAGGATCATTGAACAGAACTGTTTGCAGCCTCACTGTTTGAATGTCCACTTTGTATGCTTTAATTTTGTAACTTGAAAAACTTTATATAAAAAGACAATATGTAATTTATCAACTAGTGATTTCTTACTGTTTGTTTCTTTTTTGAAATTCTGTATTGTTTCTTCCCTTTTTTCTGTTTTGCTTTTTTTCCTCTTTAAATAAAATTTTTAAAAATAAAAATAAAAGGTCTATCTGGAAAATGAATGGAATGATCTAAGTAAGTTATATCCTTATAATATTTCAGAGTACCAGAGATAAAGAGGAAAATACTGGAGGAGGGAGGCATAACGGCTGGCCACAGGAGAATGCCTAAGATCTAAATACATAACATGCACATATGAAAAGAAAACAAGGGGCTGGGGGTTTAGCTCAGTGGCTTAAGTGCCTGCCTGGCAAGTGCAAGGCCGTGAGTTCAATCCCCAGTACCAAAAAAAGAAAACAAAAGAGACTACAAGTTTCTATAAAAGGGAAAAGTCTCACCCCTTAGTATCTGCCAGGGACAATGGCAGGACCCCTGAGGGTACCCAAATCCTAGGAGAGGAGTAAGTCCTTTATAAAAAGCAGAGTAGGAGAGAAGACAAGATGGCCGATCAGTGAGCAACAGAATACAAAGCCTCCTGGGAGAAACAATTCATGTGCCAGAATAAAACACCCTGGAGAGACCCAGACAGAGGGAATTGGATCCTCTTGACACAGGAAGAAATTAAAATTTAGAAAAGCTTGTCAAATACTTTGGGACTACAACTGAAACAGCTAAAAACTAAAGAGACACAGTGTTTTTGCTATGACCCACCAAGATTGCACCAGCTTGAATCTGCGCCGGCAAGCAGAGCCACCCAAACTCGTTCCCACCACCACTCACAGGAAGAATGGCAGCACTGAAGTTGGGGGTTGGTGAGCCCAACACAGAATGGAGAGCGGAGCCAGTGGAGGAACCTTCATTGATCCACGGTCAGTGCTGGGAGTGAGACCCCCCCCACAGGAAGGGTGTAACCAGGTGGGCGACATGTTGGAATCGGGCAGGAGGAGCCTGAACTGGGAGTGACAGTGACTTTGTTTGGTTGCTCCCTCCCCAGAGCAGATTGGTGTGATTTGCTTGGACTGGGCCGCGCCCCTGGCCGGGACCCAATGAGACATCCCAAATTGATTCCCTGCGCCTAGCATGCACTGACCGGGTGATCACCCCTGAAGTTTGACTGGTCCACTAGGGAGGGGCAGGCATACACAGCCTGCTTACACCTCAGTGACAAGAGCAGGTGGGAAAGGGCGGAGTTCCCTTGCCAGCGTGCGTCCCAGCCCCTGCACTGTAACCTGTATGGAGGAAGCCAGGGCCATGACAGGAGACAGAGGCAGGAGGAGACCCCCAGCCCAGAACCCTGAGAGCCCTGATCCAGGAGAAGGAAAAAGAAGGGAGACTGAGGGCCACAAACACACAACATCAGGCATGGCTTCAATGGACATTAAGATTATTTTCAGGACCTTGTAGATAAGCTCAAATCTGAAATATTAAATCAAGTAAAGCAGGAAATGAGTAGAGTAATAAAAGAAATGCTCTCAGGAAGCATCTCTCAGGATGATACAGATGGAAGAAGTGAGGAACACAAAAAAAGAAGAGAAACATTTGATAAAGAATATAAAGAAAATATAGAAAACATGAAGCAGATTCAAAGAGACTACCAGGAAATTAAAAACTCCATTGAAAGCTGGCAAAATGCCTTAAAAGAAACTAAGGGTAAACTATCAAAACTTGAAGACAAGTTTGCAATGTGTGATCAGGAAAGGAAAGATCTCTTAAAAATAACAAGGAAACAGGCAGTAACAATACAAAGGCTAGAAGAGGACAAGAGAATCTACAATGTAAGAATAAGGAACGTGAACAAAGAAGCAGGAATACATACAGGCGAATTACAAAGGCTATTCACGGAAATAATTAAGGAAAACTTCCCAAGCATGGGAAAAGAAAATGACATTCGGTTCTGTGAGGCATACAGAACTCCAGACACCTACAACCAAAACAGATCTATACCCAGACATATAATAATCAAGATACCAGAAATTCAATATAAAAACAGAATATTAAAAGCAGTCAGAGTAAAGAAACAGATTACCTATAAAGGTAAGCCCTTCAGAATCACGGCTGACTTCTCAACACAGACCACCTGATCAAGAAGAGCTTGGAGTGAAGTCTTCCAAGTCCTGAAGGAAGGTAGCCTCCAGCCCAGATTGATATACCCTGCAAAACTGTCACTAGAAATTAATGGAGAATAAAGATGCTTCCATGACAAAGAGGAACTGGGGGAGTTTGTGACCACCAATTCAACCCTGCAGAGAATGCTGAAGGACATTCTGGAGAGAGAGAAAAAAAAACCCAGGATTTTAGTAACAGTGGCAGAAAGGCCTCAATGAGTGGGGCAGGCAGTAGAATGAAGGAGAAAACTAAACAAAGGCAGAAAAGTAGCATAGCAGAAATGAGGCAGAGAAGGATAACTAGAATTGCTGACATAGATGGCCTTGATATACTATATTGTTAATAGTGCACCAGGATTTAAAACCCACATTACCCACACTACTCTGCTTAGATGTATTATATTCTGTTCCAGTCATTCTACCTGCACTAGATTTGAGGGCACAGACAGTAACCCCAAAAATAACAGGATATAGTACGGTAATCATCCTTAATTTCCTATTAACTTAATCTAAAGCTCTGTAAAACCTACACGGTTTTACCATGACTGATCATAATCAAATCTTGTTTGTTGGATCGCTGTTTTGTATTGATAGATTTTATTCAAAGCTGCTATGATTGATAGTATCAAGTCTGAGAGTATAGGCAACTGCATTTAAGATGACAAGATTCACTAGAATATCCACTCTGGTTTGATTATTACCTGCCTTTGAAGTTTTATACTATCTACAATGTTTTATTATTTACTAATATTGTTATTTACTGCTTTACTCAATTATACTGCTATATTCAATTATGCCTGATGATATAGGCATTCTATTGAAGATAATAAGAAACAACACAGTAATCATTGTAGATCACCTTGTACTGTGGTTTTATAGAACTTTTTGGTCTCATGTTTTTATAGGAATTTGTTTTGTTTTGTCTTGCTAAGTTTTGTTTTTCCCTCTAATACAGAAAGGATAGAAATACACGTAGAGATTCATGCATGCATAGCTGTTCACACTCTCACTGTTTGACTATCTGCTTTGTATGCTTTAATTTTGTAACTTAAACAACTATTTCTAAGAAGATAATATGTAATTTATTAACTAGTGATTTCTTATTGTTTATCTTTTTTTTTGGAATTCTGTATTATCGCTACCCTTTACATGCTTTTGTTTCTCTTTTAAATAAAATCTTTTTTAAAAAAAAAAAGCAGAGTAGTATTTGCATACAATCTAACAGCATTCTCCTGCATAGCTTAACTCATCTGCTGATTACCAGTGACATCTGTACAATGTGCAGATATCTAATATGTTGTACAAATAGTTGTTATACTGTACTGTTTCGAGATAATGACAAAAAAAGTCTATGTTCAGCATAGATTCAATTGGGGGAGGAAGGGGGTTGACCTGTCTATACTGCCCAGGCTGACTTCAAACTCACAGCACTCCTTCTGCCTCAGCCTCCTGAGTGCTGGGATTATAGATGAGAATAGCAGTGGGTAGTGGGAGAGAAAGAAAAAAGAGAAGGGGATGAGATGTAGGAAGACTTAAGATGTGTTATATACATGTACTGACTCCCAATGAGGAATGTAGTCATTACATACTGCAAACACGTACCAATAAAAATGGAGATTTAAAAAATAAAAATGTTATAAAATTTATAACCGGTGTGATGGCACACGCCTGTTATATTATAATCCCAGCACTCAGGCTGGGACAAGGGGAGCACCATGAGTTCAAGGTCAGATTCAACTACATAGTGAGTCCAAGGTCAGTCTGAACTACGCAGTGAGACCCTCTCTCAAAAAAAAAAAAAAGAAAAAGACAAAATACAAAAACAGCAGTGGAATTCTCCAAAACACCTATGGAAACTGGCAGATAATGGAGTAAAGCCTTCAATAGTTTGTGAAAAAATAGTTTTTCAACCTAGAGTGCCTTACTTCACCAAACTATGAATCAAGAGAGCAAATGGAACATACGTCCTTTCACTTCCTATGCACCCTTCCTCCCTAAGCCGGGAGCCCAGGAAAGCGCAAGGTGGGTTCCAGGGCCAGGAAGGATAGAACAGAAGCGAGGAGAGAAGAGTCCAGGACAGCAGCTCCACCGAGACAGCACCAGTCCACAGAGGATCTGGGGCTAGGACAGAGGAGCCAGCAGAGTGTCTACATGTCGTGATGGACCAAAGAGAGATGGTGGGTGGGGGTTTGCAGCTCAGTAGACAAGTGTGACAAGAAACAGTAATAACTGGACTGGGAATATAACTCAGTCGCACAGCGCCTGCCTGGCAAGGGCAAGGTCCAGAGTTTGATTCCCAGTACCAAGAACAAAACACCAAAAAACAAATACAACAACAAAAAGAAACAGTAGTAATAACATGAGGAATTAAATGAATGAAGTTAAACAGCATAAAAGCCATGCATGGTGATACTCATCTGTAATCCCAGCACTTGGGAGGCTGAAGCAGGAGGATCACCATGAGTTTGAGGCCAACCTGGGCTACATAGTGAGCTCAAGGCCAGCCTGAGTTACACAGTGAGAGCCTGTTTTAAAAAACAAAACAAAAACAAAGAAGCAAAATAAGAAAAAAATAAAGTAGGGTGGGAAGGTGTGATAATAGAGACTATATTAATTTGTTGGGTATGATGACAATCTGGGAGGCTGAGGCAGGATAATTACAATTTCAAACCCACTCGGTAACAACGATATAGCAAGACCCTGTCACAAAATAAAAAGTAGAAGTCTGTGTATTGGCTCAGGGAAAAGCCTCAGGTTAAAACCTCTTCCCACAACAACAATAGCAAAAGACCGAGGCCACAATACATGGAAGGCTGAGGCAGGAGGATTACCAAGAATTTGAGGCCACCCTAGGCTGCAAGGTTAGTCTGAGGCCAGCCTGAACTGCATGGCCCAAGCCTGTTTCAGCAAGACCAAAAAAAAAAGCCTGTGGTGGTAGTGGTGGTACACGTCTATAATCCCATCACTTGAGAGGCTGAGGCAGGAGGATTACCACAAGTTCAAGGCCAGCCTAGGCCAAATTCACTCCCTTTCCAGCACGTGTATCAGTCTGCCACTCACCCCTGTGCATCAGTCAGCCTCCAGGGGCTGCTACTAGTACCCCTGGACCACAGGCAAGCACTAGGATACAAGGACTAGGACCCAGGTATTGATTAGGTCCATGCAGCATAGACTGCTTCATGCAGAAGAACACAAACTTTAAATTGGAGCAGGAAGAGGTAGAGGAAGAACCCCAAACTGTGAAGTAGAAGAATTGAGTGTAAATTAATCCTGCTTGCTTCACTGAAAGTGATCTTTAAAGAGCTGGGAGTGTAGCTCAGTGGTAAAGAACCTGCCCAGCATCCACAATGCCCTTGTTCCACCCTCTACCCCTCCCCTCAAAAAAGAAAGTGTGGGAGACAACTCGAGTGACTCCCCTTGAATGCAAAACAATTATTATGACTTTGATCATTTGGAGACTTATTTTTTTACATTTCTACATATGTAGAAAGCTGGCTAGGGTATTTTTTTTCTATTTAATTGGCTCTAAGCATTGTAAATAAGGCTAGCAAGGGGCTTGTATATAATCTCTGAAGGCAACAGACAGTCCTGTTTTCTCCCATAGTTTTTTCCGTACAGGATATGAGTACAGGATATGAGCACAGCGGGATGTTAGGGCCAATAGCTCTGAGAATGTCAGCTGGGTAGGAGCCTCAAGATAAAGAGGCCATGACTCCCCAGGGCACAAGAGTTTATATATCAAAAACCAAATTGACAGCCTCCCAAAACAATTCAGTTGCTACCTTAGATTATATAAATTGATCCTTCTGCATAGCTTTAATAAACTCCACAATTTACAGAGACGCCAATCTTGTACCTGGCCAGCCAGCTCAAGTTACTCAGGTAGTTCCTGCCATCCTCCCTGTCACTCAGCCTGAGCCACCCCCCTTCTTCACAAGGTAATAAATGCTGGGAGAGGCCTAGGATCAAGGCCTTTGTCCACACATCCTCACAGGGATTGATCTTAGGACCCCTTGGCTGCCCTTAACATGGAACATGTCTTGGTGTCTTTACTCTCGCCGTGGGTTGCATTGGCGGTGGTAGATTAAAATTAACTTGCTGGGATTCCAATGACATCTCAGTGGGATTATAAATACAACTTTTTGGATTGTGAGAAAACTAGAAAGAGGATTATAATACTTGGGTGATTGCACATGATATTTGAGATTACAATATAAGGAAATACAATGATCTTTATAACTTTTTGACTATAAAGGTAGTGTATCTGGGAATCAAGATTGAAGTTGTGGTGAAATTTAAGTGCTATATAAGAGAATTGAGTATTTTCTTTTTCTTTTCTTTTCTTTTTCTTTTTTTTTTTTTTTTTTTTTTTTTTTTTTTTTTTTTTTTTTTTTTTTTTTTTTTTTTTTGTCTTTTTGAGACAGGGTCTCAATATGCAGTTCAGGCTGGCCTTGCACTCACCCAGGCTGGTTTTGAACTTACCACAATCCCTCCTGTCTCAGCCTCCCAAGTGCTGGGATTAGAGGCATGTGCCACCATACCTGGTTTAGAATTGAGTACTTCTAAAGGCTGTTTGTGAAGAAAATAAGGGCACAAAGGATATGGTGATGGGCACCAGTAATCCCAGCTACTCAGCAGGCTGAAACAGGATTAAAAGTTCAAAATTAGTCTGGACAACAGAGTAAGACACCATCCAAAAAAAAGCAAAGAGAAAGGTATGGTGACACACAACTGTAATCCCAGAATTTGGGAGGCTGTGGCAGGAGGATCACCTAGAATTTGAGGGCAGCCTGGGCTACCTAAGCAAATTGAAGGCCAGTCTGGACTACATAGTGAGATCCTGTCTCAAAAAAGGAGAGGAAAGAAAGGAAAAACACAAAGTTATAGGTGGAGGGGGAACCAGCAAGCAAGAGTAGACCACAGTATTTCAGGAACTGCTGGATGTGGTGGCACACACCTGTTAATGCTGGCACTTGGCTGAGGCGGGAGGATTGCCATGACTTTAAGACCAGCCCAGAGCTAGAAGTTCAAGGCTGGCTTGGACTACATAGCAAGACCCTGTCTCAAAACAAACAACAAAGGGCAGGGATGGAAGTGTATCCCTGTAATCCTAAGAGCTCTTTGGTACTGATGCCCTAATTAAAAAATAAAGCAAATTATAATCAGTGAACCCTAATATAAATGATAAACTAAGACCTCTGGGGACACAGGAGGAACCAGTTGACAAGCAGCTGAGACACCTTCTTCAGCTTCCAAGGAGCATGTTTGCTTTAAAAAAAAAAAAAGTCTCACTATGCTACTCAAGCTGGTTTTGAACTCATGGGCTCATCTCATATATGTGTCCCTCCTGCCTGTGCCTCCCAAATTGCTGTGAATACAGGTGCACATCAGTACACCTCATCAGGAAGCATTTTTCCTTTTGGTGGTGTTTGTTTTGCTTTCAGACAGGGCCTCACCATGTAGTTCATTCAGGCTGGTTATTTTATGCACACATGAAAGTCTACCTGCAAACCTCTTGGATTCCTGGATCTGGAATGCAGCCTAGGCTGGCCTCAAACTCATAGCAATCCTCCTGCCTCAGCCTCCTGAGTGCTGGGATTACAAGCATGCACCACCACCCTTGGCTAGACACACATTTTTTTAAGAGACAAAAATAAAAAATATAAAAACAACTCATTAGGAGAGGAAGCTGGTCACACCACGGCAGCCAGGAAGCTGAGAGAGAATGGCAGGGATTGAGCTTCTTTTTCCCTCCAAGGCCATGCCCCCATGACCTCATTTCCTCCCCACTGCCCGTCTCTTAAAGGCTTTACCACCTCCCAATAGTGTGAGGCTAGGGACCTGGCTTTCCGTGCCTGGACTTGGGGACCCCTCAAGAGCCAAACGACAGCAAATAATAAAATAATATAAATAAAACATTCTGAGGGACCAGAAGAGTGAAAAAGTTAGTAGAAAAATGTGACCTTGTCGATTTGAACTGAATCAGCCAAAGGTTTTGTCATTCAAGCTAGGGATATACTCAGGAAGCAGGGTGGGGGCCCAGAGTGTCCAGACAGCAGTGTTGGTCTCTTGGAAAGTGAGCCCCGAAAGTTAGGTGGTGCATGCCTATAATCCCAGCACTAGGGAGGCTGAGGAAGTAGGATTGTTGAGACCAGCAAATCTGAGACCAGCCTGGGCTACAAAGTGAACTCAAGGCCAGCCTGAACTGCATAGCAAGACCCTGTCTCAAAAAGACAAAAAAAAAAAAAAAAAAGATAGGAAAAGTTCAATTATCCCTAATTTGGAGGCCAAGAAGTCTGAATATATGTGTAACAGCTGCCATTAAGACTAATATGTATGGAATTAGTATTGTTCTCTAAATGTCCTTGACAATAAAAGACTTATGCACAGGTGAGCATTCTTAAATACAGACATGCAGGGGATGGGGATATAGCTCAGTGACATAAGTGCCTACCTGGCAAGCATGAGGTCATGAGTTCAGTGCCTGGTACCAAAGCGGGGGTGGGGGGGACATGCTGCATAATACAGATACATGTAGGTTTTATTTCAGTTTAAGATTGTGCTTCTCATCATATGATTAAACAGTTCACTGACCACTGAACTTTTTGTCATGGAAATAGGAAATAGGAACGCCCTTTTCCCTTGTAGAAAGCTAGACATAAAAGATAAGAAATACTCGTGGTTTGGTACTAATTTCAATAAAATGATTGAAATGAAAAAAAAAAAAGAAATACTCATTTTTCTTTTTTATCAACTTTGTCTCAAAGCTATAAACTTAACAATGTTAAGTTAGGAAACTATTTTTGTTTTTGTTTTCTGAGACAGAGACTCGCTATGTAGTTCAGGACATTCTTAAACTCATTATGTAGCATAGGCTGGCCTTTAACTTGCAGCAATCTTCCTGCCTCAGCCTCCTGAGTGCTATGATTACAAATACGGGCCACCACAACCTTTCTGCTCTTTTTTTCTTTCTTCCTTCTTCCTTTGCCTTCCTCACTTTCTTCCTTTCCTTTCCCATCAGTTTGGGGTTGGAACATGCTATACCACTAAGCCGCATTCACAGCCCCAGGGAACTTTATACCTGGATTCTTAAAATGCAGGTAACAAAGCAAAGCAAAGTTGATTTGTAATTCCTGCTGAGGCAGGAGGATGGCTATGAGTTTGAGGCCCGCCCATGCTACTGAGCAAGACCCTGTCTCAGAAAAGCAAACCCAAAACAAAACAAACCCCTAAAAGTTGATTTGTAAACTACAAGGTGCTAAGGTATGAGTAACTATGTTTGCAATTTTATTTACTTGCCAAACATTGATATGAGACTTCATAGAAGCCTGGAACTGTTTGAAGTGCTTTGCAAGTACTTGTTTAAAGCTTGTAAAGCTGTGTCTGATTCTCACTGTATAGATAAGGATGCAGGCCTGGAGGAGTTAGAAATTGTGCCCTGCTTCACAAAGCACAGCAGTCAGAGAACCTGGGCTCTTCCCTGCAGGCTGGGGAGTCTGCTCCTCACTGAGCTGCTGCCGAAAACTTCCTTCTCTAATACTACCTCTGCGCCAGCCTGCTCACGGCTCATGGTCCCCTCAGCCAGGGGAGGCTTCCTCGCTGCTGCCTCTCCACCTCTTTGCATTTTACCTATTACTGAAAATCCGTTACTGAAAAATCCGGGTCTAAGCAGTCCTCTCCTCCTGGTGCTAAGTGCCATTTGGATCACACTTGATAACCGGCTGTACCCTTTGTCTCTGATGAAGCTGGTACTCTGCTATTCCCTTGCCTTGTGACACATCGTACTATTATACACTCTTTTTATCTACTTCTATGCTTTATAAGAAGACTGGTGTAGAAAACTAAGGTAGATCAGCATGTGGTGGTGCACGCCTGTAATCCCAGCACTCAGAAGGATGAGGCAGGAGAATCGCTGTGAGTTGGAGGTCAATGTGGGCTACATACTGAGCTAAAGCCCTGCCTGAACTACATATCGAGGCCCTGTCTCAGAAAACCAAACCAACCCAACCCAACCCAACCAAAAAGTATTTCCACCACAGGAATGAGGCAGTGGCAGGCCCTGGGCACTGATGGTAGCAGATGCCACCTCCCAAAGGAAGGGTGGTGAGTTCCTGCCCAATCCTCAGTGCGTGGAGGGAAAAGCTTAGAGCTTGAAGCAGGGCCTTCAGAAGAGCTGTCACTCTAGGGTCGTGGGAAGGGTGATGCTTTTGTCCCCAGCCCTCATGCACAGGCAAGCTGGATCCAGGGGCGGTAGCATTTTTACTGTCCAATCTGTGTTCACAGCGAGGGTCCCGTGCTGGAATTTCTAGATCTTTAAGGAAGTGGCAGAACCAGGCACTAGGGACCTAGCAGAGGGTAGAAAAGTGGAAACCAGGCCATCACTGGCGGATCGTCGGGGCCATCAGACTTGGCCTGCCCGTGCTGGAAAGACTCGCTGCAGCCTGCAGCCGCAGCCCTAGCCACAGCCTCGCCCTGGCCTGTTGCTCGGAGTTGTCCCCCGGGGGCGGGCAGTGAGTCTCCCGGGTCCCAGACATGCACATTGAGGATCTGTTTACAAAGTGCCTAATGAGCTCACCCAGGCGGTGAGGTCCGTTACACTGCAGAATTTCCCTGGATCCTGGCTGTCTGCCCTGTTGTGGGACACAGGGCTTTTAGATGATAAGGGCCACCCACGGTGCGGAGCCCCTCCAAATCGCAGGGCAGTTCGCCCTGGCCCTCCTGCTGCCCAGGGGCCTCTACAGCGCCTGGAGAGAGTGGATGACCTGAAAGAAAGCTGTCCTGCACGATGAGTTGTACTGATGTTAGCTTCACACTTGAAAACATGATATTCAACATAGTTTGTTTCTATTTTGTTTTGTTTGTCTTTTTTTGAGGCAGGGTTTCTGCTATGCAGTTCTGGCTGGTCGGAACTCACTTTGTAGCCCAGACTGGCCTTGAACTCATGGTGATCCTCCTGCCTCAGCCTCCTGAGTACTGGGATTACAGGCATGAGCCTCCAAAATCTGTTTGATATATAGGTAATAATTAGATGCCTATATACATTTCTATACGATTTTATAGTTGAGGCATTTCACATATGTGATTCTTACCCTGCTGAGGTAGATAGGACACAGAGATTGTCACTTTACAGGTTACAAGAAGGGTACTGTGGAGGGGGAGCGGGTTTGCTTGGGGTGACCCAGCTAGGGAGGACAGCAGCCCTCTGCTGAGCGGCAGAGGATCCACAGGGGCACACTTGTTCCATTGCCTCCTGTCCTGAGTGCATACCTCCAAGACAAGGCTGAGGACATGAAAACAAGTAGTCATGCAGCAGTGCCCTTTTTGAGAAAATTTGCCAATGAGAGAGACGGATACAGAAGCAGATAATTACCACAGCAGCCAAGCATGGTGGCACACACAGGTAATTCCAGCACTTGGGAGGCTGAGGCCACGAGTCCATTGCCAGCCTGGGCTACATAGTGAGCTCTAGGCAGCCTGAACTACCCTAACCCTGCTGCCTGATTGCTGGTTGGGCTCTTCCTCTGTGTGATGCACCCAGAGGTCTTGCTGTACCAGAGAGTGGTGCCATTTTTAACTTTGCCTCCCATGCTTTGATCTTCTTGGTGCAGGAAAATGAGTTTGTGCATGAAAAGTAAGCAAACCTGACTTGGCCTCTCAGCTTCATAGTTTACTAATTTGGCCAAGTTCCTGAATGGTGCTGATTCTGCTTCCACAGTTGAGACTGATAATTTGTACCTTGCAAGACTGCTCTGAGGACTGCATCATTCAGTATGGAATAACTGGCATGGTGGCTGGTACACAGCAGCCACTGTTATTCGCAGCTAATACCACAAATAAGTAGACTGGAGCTAAATGCATGGTGATTGAAAGCTAGTCTAGGAAAACTGGGCTTGGAAGGAGCAAAATGAAAATAGAAAATCCCAGCACTCAGGAGCCTGAGGCAGAAGGAGATTTGCAAATTTGAGGGCAGTTCAATTTTTCATAGTTCAAGACCAGTCTGGACTACACAGAGAGACCCAGTCTTTAAAAACAAAAAAATAATATTAAAAAGAAGGGGGGAATTAAAGTTCTCCCCCATGTCTAATTGCTAGGACACTGGCAATTAGGGCAGTGTGGAGAACTTTGATTCCTCCCCTCCCCAAAACCTTTTATTTTTTCCTTCCAGTGTTAGGGATTGAACCCAGTGTCTTATATGTGAGAGAGGTAAGTGCTTTACCTCTGAGAACCCCCCTCCCCAGTCCTCCACTTTGAACAGTTTTTTTTTGTTTTGTTTTGTTTTTTTTTGAGACAGGGTCTCGCAGTGTCACACAGGCTGGCCTTGAACTCACTAGGTACCCCAGACTGGCCTCCAACTCCCAGGTGATCCTCCTGCCTCTGCCTCTTGAGTGCTGGGATTACAGATGTGCACCACCACACCCCACTCTCAACAGCTTTGGATGAAGGACTTAATTAATTTCCAGCTGGCAGAAGTCTGCAAGTGACAGGCAGCTCTGTAGATAGAATGATGGATATAACATTGGATATCTTAACTGAGTACACAACTGGCTTCTTGAATGTGTGTGCGTGTGTGTGAGCATGTGACAAACCTACCTCGAGGGACCCTGTGACCAGGACTCCGCAGCTGGTCAAGATGGTGTGTTCTAGCACCCTGGTTGAGGCAAACCTTTGTCTCCAAATTGCAAACTCTTAGGGGCCACAGGCTATGTCATCCATATCTATTTGTCCTGTACATAGCATGTACCTGGCACACAGCAAATACTCAATAAATTCTTGCCACATGAATAACTGGATGAGGTAGGAGTTGACTGTAGATCTGCATATCCCCAGATATCTCAGCATCTACATGCCTGATGCACTTTCATTCCCATTCCTGGGGTCCACCCTTCTGTTTAGACTGCCTATTGAGTTGCATCCAGATTACAGTTTTTTTCCTCGGTGTAAGGTATACATTCAGAAAGTCCTGAGGGCTTTCTATGTGATGTGATGACCCTCTTCCACATTATCTACCATGGGGCTGTCGTGGGACTTGCCATGTGCTTAGTGTGGCTGAGGAACTGATGTGGGTAATGGGAATCAAACTCAGGACCTTGTGCTTGGCAGGCAGGCACTGTGCCACTGAGCTGTATCCCTGGCTGAGGAACTGACTTTCCAATTTCACTTTATTTCACTTTTTGGAGACAGGGTGTTGGTTTTGTATGTGTTCCAGGCTGGTCTTGAATTCACTATGTTGCCCAGACTGGCTTCAGACTTGTAGCAATCCTCCTGCCTCAGCCTTCTGAGCACTAAGATGGCAGGTGTGTGTCACTGTGCTGGGCAGAAATCAGTTTAGGACACAATCCTGTTTCACTAGATGGAAGTGACTGTGCAATACATTATTGGTGTAGGGGAGAAAATACACACACATACACCCACACACACACATTTTATGTTTGTCATAAAACATACATTCAGCCAAGCATGGTAGCACACATTTGTAATCCTAGCACTCAGGAAGCTTAAGCAGGAGGATTGCTGCTAGTTTGAGGCCAACCTGAGTTATGTAGCAAGACACTGTCTTGAATTAAAACAATTAAAAATATATAAATTAAAATAAATGTTTATATGTATATGCATATGTATGCCATAAATACTTATTTTGCAGCCCTAAGAGTTTAGTTAAAGACCACTGTCAACCCTTGATATCATTCACTCATGAGATCAATGTGGGATTGTAATTTATTTGTTCCTTTTACAGGTGTTATGTCAAGGAGGCTCCAGCAGGCTGCAGTGATATGGACTTGTGGTCCTGGCCCCTTAGGCGGCCGAGGCAAGAGGAATGCTTAAGCCAGAAGTTTAAGGCCTCTTGGATAACATAGCAAGAGACCTTGTTTTTTGGAGGAGATGCTTTGGTTGATAAAATTCATCATCAGAGCTTTTACTTGATATGAGACTTGTGTGTGTGCGTATGTATGTGTGGGGTGCTGAGCTACACTGCTGGCCACTGAGCCACTATCACTGAACTCCTGAGCTGGCCATGACCTCTTTCTTTTTCTTTCTTTCTTTCTCTTTCTTTTCTTTTCTTTTTTTTTCCAATTTCAACAAAAATATGGAAAACTTCATGAATTTTTGTGTCTTCCTTGCTTGGGGCCATGCTAATCTTCTCTGTATTGTTCCAATTTTAGTAAATGTGCTGCCAAAGAAAGACAGCACTTTCTTCAGTTTTTTTTTGTTTTGTTTTGTTTTTTGTTTTTGTTTTGAGACAGGGTCTTGCTCTGTGATTCAGGCTGGCTAGAACTCACTCTGAGGCCCAGGCTGGCCTCAAACTTCCTGCAGTTCTCCTACTTCTGCCTCCCAAGTGATGGAATTACAGGATTACAGGTGTGTACCACACTCAGTCGAGTCCTCTTTTTCAAAATCAAATACCAGCCAGGTGAGGTGGCTCACGCCTATAATCCCAGCACTCGGGAGGCTGAGGCAGGAGGATCGTTGTGAGTTCGAGACCAGCCTGGGCTACAAAGTGAGCTCAAGGCCAGCCTGAACTGCATAGCGAGACCCTGTCTCAAAAAGACAAAAAAAAAAAAAAAAAAGAAAAAGAAAGAAAAGGTTCTCCATCACTGGTATAGAGTCAGAATTTCCTTAATAGGATTTAGCATTAACCTTGTAGATGTTTCTTAATGTTCTTACATTGCTAAGTCTATGTAATGAGGACCAACATTTATTGGGCTCAACTGTATGCTAAAACTTTTATTTATTTATTTATTTATTTATTTATTTATTGGGGTTTCTTTTGAGGCAGAGTTTCAGTATATGGTTCAGGCTGGCCTCAAACTTGCAGATCCTCCTGCCTCAGCCTCCCAAGTCCTGGGATTAAAAATAGTTTCTGAAAGACCACACAAAGGTTACGATGTGCTGCTGTGAGAGATTTTACAGCTTGTTGTCTATGTGAAAGTGTCTAGCTTTATTTTATTTTAATTTTTTTTTCTTTTTTTATCGGTACTAGGGATCAAAGTCACGACCGCGCTTGCAAGGCAGGCACTTATGCCACTGAGCTAAATCCCCCGCCCTTTATTTTAATTTTTAATTTTAATTTCTTGTATTTTGAGACAGGGTCTCACTTTGTAGTGCAGGCCAGCCTTGAGTCATTATGTAATACAAGCTGGCCTTGGACCCTTTGTGATCCTCTTACCTCAGCCTTCCAAGTGCTGGGATTACAGGCATGAGCCACCACATCCTTAAATGTCTACCTTTAGTACATAGTAATTTAGAGGTCCTTTAATATCTTACATCTTTTGTAAAATAGACTGGAAAATGTATTTCAACATATTTCTTTCAGTAATTTATATTGGCCTTGATTGACCTAACAAAAATATCACATTAGGGCCGGGGATTTAGCTCAGCGGCATAAGCACCTGCCTGGCAGGCATGAGGTCATGAGTTTGACCCCTGGTACCAAAAAAAAAAAAAAAAATCACATTAACCAGGCACGGTGGTGCGCCCCTGAGCCAGGAGGATCACGGAGAGTTTGAGGGTAGCCTGGGCTACATAGTAAGTTCGAGACCAGCATGAACTACATAGTGCGACCTTGTCTCAAACAAAAACAAACAACAAGGTTAAATGGAACAGCGCCAGGAGCCCATTTACTCTAGCATTTTTATCAGTTCATATCACATCTTTGCTAATAACCCTTCAGCTACTTTCCTCTCACTGGCGCTTGTGACATGGGCTGGGCCCTGGGTCCCATTCCCAGAACTGTCAAAAAAACCTGTATCCGTATACAGTGCATGTCTACCTCAGAGACGAGGTAGTTTATAAACAACAGCCCCTGGTGTCTCAGGCTCTGGAGTCTGGGAAGCCCACCAAGGTGCAAGCAGCAGCAGATGCAGCATCTCCTCAAGTTGCCTTCCTGCTAGGGAGAAGCCCACTAACTAATCCCACCCTGAGGGTTCTGCTTTCCCGATCCCATCCACAGTCAAGACTCCAGCTTCAAATCCAAAGTTTAGTTTTCAGCATTTGGATCTTGTGTGGACACAGAGCCCACAGCAGAGGCCTCACAGAGCCTCCGCAAGGCTGCTGGCCACTGCCCTCCCGTTCCTTCTTTTGTCCTCCTCCTCAGGGTCCTGCTCCTGTTTATCCCTGCATTGCTTCTAGGTATTTGCTTAACTGTTGTTTGTTTCTCCACTACTGCCATTTTATTTATCTATTTATTTATTTAGGTACCGTTAATCAAACTCAGGACCTTGTACTTGCCAGGCAGGCACTTGTGCCACTCAGGTACATTCCTGGCCCTTCCCATTTTATTTATTTATTTATTTATTTATTTATTTATATCAGTACTGGGGATCAAACTCACAACTGCATGCTTGTAAGGCAGGTGCTTATGCCGCTGAGCTAAATCCCCAGCCTCTTTTTATTTTATTTTTTGAGACAGAGTCTCGCTCACCATTGGTCTTCAACTCACCATGTAGCCCAGACTGGTCTCAAACTAGCAGTGATCCTCCTGCCTCAGCCTCCCAAGTACTGATGTTACAGGCACATGCCACCATGGTTGGCTGTGTAAACATATTTTTAAGTGCATAACGCTTTACTGTTAATTATAAGCAATTGTACAGCAGATATCTGGACCTTATCCTGTAGAACACAACAGTACAGTGTTGCTTTATTTCTTAGGTTTGCCTAGTCACTCCAAGTATATGAAAAACTCACTATCCCCACCTTGGGCCCTATCACTCCCTGCCTCTCCCTTGTATATTTTTTTCCCCTCTACTAACTTCCTCCAAATTAATAGGTACAACTCTGCTAGACTATTGATGCCTATCATAAAGCAGCTCAAAAAATATTTGCTGCAAGCCAGGTGTGGTGATGCAGGCCTATAATCCCAGCAAAGAGGCTGAAGCAGGAGGATGGCTTTAAGCTCCAGGTCAGCCTGGGCTATATAGTGAGTTCAGTCAGTCTGAACTACATAGGGAGACCCTGCCTCAAAAAGAAATAAAACTAATAAAAAAAAACCTTAACAATAAACTGAATTAATTAAATCATAATAGCCAATGGAAGGAATTTCACCCTTTTATACTTCCAAATTTCAGATTATCAGTGGGGTCCAGTGTTACTTCGAGCACCAGCAAGAGCATCAAACAGCAGGTGTAATTTAGCTCCTTAGGTCATGGAGCACTGGCTTTGTCCTATGCATATTCCTTGAGGTATGAGGTGTCCCCTCTGTCATACATCTAAATTCTGACACTCTTACCTGAAAGTTCAAGAAAGCACCACACTTTTTATTTATTAAGGAGAAAAATTAAACTTCTAACAGACAACATAACACGTTTCTTTTTCAGAGTGATACTAAATGATACAGCCTTTTTTGGTGAGCTTTAAGATGTTTATTCACCATGATTTGGTCAAGAGGATTTCTGCAAGAACAGAAAGATATTCGGGTGTAGTGGCACAAGCCTGTAATCCCAACATTGGGGAAGCCGAGAGGAGAATCACCACGAGGTCCAGGCAAGCTTGGACTACATAGCTCAAGGCCACTCACAGCAACACCCTGTCTCAAAAAAAAAAAAAAAAAGACCTTGAATTCGATGCCAGTCTGTGCTACATAAGCGAGAGCCTGTCTTGAAAACACCCCCCCCCCAAACTCAGAAAGAAAATCAAAAGTGCATAACCTTGCTGGTGTCACCCTCAATGTTAGCTTCTGGGACCTCCTAACCAGACAGCCACGGCCAAAGGTGGCAAGAGTGTCTTAAAAGGAGACGACTGTCTTTTTGTAGGCAGAGCAAATTTAAGAGGTGTAATTCCAAGGCTTTTTCGCGAGCTATAACGCTGTGAGATTATTAGGCAAGCTGTGCACTATGGAGGACCAAAGTGAAGCCTCCACTTTCCAGGTCCTGCACCAGGGGTTGTGCAAGAGACAAAAGAAAGGCTCTCTGCCCTGGCCCTTCGCGAATTCAAAATCCAATTGGCAAGGAAGGACTTGCAGAAATTAAACCGAATATTAGACGGGGGAGGGGAGAAGTTGAAAACCGGTGGGTGGAACAATGGACAGCTGCAGTTCTGCAAGTCAGAGCTGCAGTTTTTAAAGGAGTTTCCAACGACTGGCTGGAGAAACGCAGCAGAAAGCAAATCTAAGATGGAAGAAAAGGTGGAGGATTCGAGCTGAAAATGCCAAGCTGAGGACTGAAAGCGTTTGGTGAAAGGGAGCCCACCGGCTGGAAAAGCACAGAGGCAAAGGTGCACGGCCGCCCAAGGACCAGAAAGGTCAATAGCTTTAGCAGCGGGTCGGTTTAACCCAAAGGCGATTTCCTTTTCCTCCATTTGCTGGGTCCCAATTGGAAGCGCCCAGCGCGCCCTGCTCGCGTGGGGGCGGGGAGGCGAGTCCGGGAAGGGGCTGGGAGAGCGCGAGCGCGCGCCGGCTTCCCTCCTGCGCAGCGCGGAGTCACGCAGGGGGCGGGGCGACTATATTACGTGCGCGGCACCGCCCCTGCGAGAGGACGTTGCGTGCTCGCTCGCGGCAAGCGAGTCTCTGCGTCTCCCTCGCGAACTCTGTGAAAGGAATTGGCGCCGTTCGACACCAGGCGGGTCCGCTCTGCAGCACGCACCCATCTCTAGCCGCAGCTGCCGCCTGGGCCGACGAGCAGCCGCCACCAGTGGCCGACGGAGGGGAGCCGAGGTTGAGCCAGCACCCAGCGGTGAATCGGGGCCCTCACCATGAGTTCCTCGCCTGTTAATGTAAAAAAGCTGAAGGTGTCGGAGCTGAAAGAGGAGCTCAAGAAGCGGCGCCTGTCCGATAAAGGCCTCAAGGCCGAACTCATGGATCGGCTCCAGGCCGCGCTGGACGACGAGGAGGCCGGGGGCCGCCCCGCCATGGAGCCCGGGAACGGCAGCCTCGACCTGGGCGGGGATTCGGCCGGGCGCTCAGGCGCAGGCCTCGAGCAGGAGGCCGCTGCCGGCGGCGACGAGGAGGAGGAAGAGGAGGAGGAAGGCATCGCCGCGCTGGATGGCGACCAGATGGAGCTAGGGGAAGAAAACGGAGCCGCGGGGGCGGCCGACGCGGGCCCGATGGAAGAGGAGGAGGCCGCGTCGGAAGACGAGAACGGCGACGATCAGGGCTTCCAAGAAGGGGAGGACGAGCTCGCCGAGGAGGAGGAAGGAGCGGGCGACGAGAACGGGCACGGGGAGCAGCAGGCTCAACCGCCGGCGACGCCGCAGCCCCAGCCCCCCCAACAGCGCGGGGCCGCCAAGGAGGCTGCGGGGAAGAGCGGCGGCCCCACCTCGCTCTTCGCGGTGACCGTGGCTCCGCCCGGGGCGAGGCAGGGCCAGCAGCAGACGGGAGGTAAGAAGAAGGCGGAAGGCGGCGGAGGCGGCGGTCGCCCCGGGGCTCCGGCGGCGGGTGAGTGCTGCGTTGTAGGCTGCGCGCGGCGGGAGGCCCGCCCGGGTGGGGACCATGCCCCAGGCCTGCCGGAGCCCCGCGGGGGGAGGGCGTCGGGGGAGGGGCGCGGGGAATCCCGGATTAGCCGCGCGGCCCGGGCTCGGCGTGACGGCGGCGCAGCGCCTCCATTATGTGGCTCGGGCGCGGGGGGGGGGAGAGCCACAGCTGCCGCGGGGGCGGGGGAGGAAGGGCGGGAGCCCCGCTGGGCCGCGGTGGCGCCGCCGCGCTGCGTGCGCGCGGTGCGGGCACATGTCTCGCGGGGGGGAGGGGAGAGGTCCCGGGGCGGGCGCGCTTCGGCGGCTCCTCGCCGCGGTATTGTGCAAGGAGCGCAGGGGCTCGGCGTGACGTCACTTCCGGCAGGAGGAGTTGGGCGCGGAGAGGGGCGGAAGATCAGTACAATGCGGCGGCCGGGAGCGCGGGCCGAGGGGGAAGGGAGGTGAGGCGGCCCCTCCCCCCGCCACGCGCGGGTCGGCGTGCACGTGGGCCGCAGCCGGGCCGCGCTCTTTTTCTTGGGCTTTCTCGAACCATCGAGTGGCCCGGCGGAGAGCGGCGTCTTTAGACTGCGTCATCAGCTCCAGTCCTGACCTGATTATTTGAAATCGCGTCTCGTTGTTACAGTAAAAAGGTTGGCACAAAAAGATTTAGCGGTATAGAGGAGGGTTTTTTTCCTCTTGAGGTAGAAAAGGTGCATTTTAGGAATTTTTTTGTCTTCATCTTCCCAATTTCTGGAATTTCTGTGGTGGCTTTGCGGCTTGGCTTCTTAAAAGGGGGTGTTGTGTGTTATAGGAGATGGCAAAACAGAGCAGAAAGGCGGAGATAAAAAGAGAGGTGTTAAAAGACCTCGAGAAGATCATGGCCGAGGATATTTTGAGTACATCGAGGAAAACAAGTACAGCAGGTACAGGATGCTAACCTAGTCGCGCTTGTCACCCATTCCTCATGGGTCGGCGGACAAGCTGGTATCAGGAGACGCTTCTGTCTTTCAGAGCCAAATCTCCTCAGCCACCTGTTGAAGAAGAAGATGAGCACTTCGATGACACAGTGGTTTGTCTTGATACTTGTAAGTGAAGCCGATTCTTCCCTTAACAAATGCAGTGGTGTTTTTTTGCTTTTTGTGGTTTTTTTGGTTCCAGATTGTTAGAAAACAGTATATTGAATCTAATGGGAAAAATGTAGGTTAAAGTTTAAGGCAGAAAAATGACATTCAGATTCTAGTAATAGTTTAACATTTGTTACAGTTTCAGTTTTCTATTAATCTCAGGCTTTGGCATTGAATATCATGACTTGAGAATTCTTATTAGGGACTTAAGATTAATAACTAGTGTTTTGACTAACAGAAACTTGTAAAAGTACTTATCTTGTTACAATAAGGCTTCTACAGTAGTTAACGTTTTTTGTGTAATTAAGTATTAAGTGAGCTGTTTGGGCTAAATATTTAATAATTTCTCCCATTAGCACACAAGTATATTCCCTATTCTAAAAGATGTGTAATAATATTTTTTCAATAACTACTCTTTTGTTCTCAATTCCAGTTCAGTAGCTGCTGCTTTAACATAAGTTGATTTCTTCCAAAGACCTGGGGCAGCAGCAGTGGGCTATCACTGGGCCACTACTAGCTTTCTTCAGCAGCGAATGGTATCAATGGCAGCGTTGTAAATACTGCTACTTTACCCAGTTGGGTTGCAATTATGAGGAAGTATTGCAAACCTTCTAATGGGCCTTGGCTGTCAGATTTGTGTTTTTTAACCATAAAGTTACATTAGTTTAGTATTTGAACCGAATGCAAACTTTGCAGTGTAGTGAGTAAGCGCTTGAAAAATAGGAGGTGTCAACTTGTTTTGTTAGACATAAGGAGTTGAAGCTTAGAGCTTTATAGTTAATTGTACACATTGCATCGTGTTTGTAGGTGTGTAAATGTAAATTTTTAGGTAGTTGGTGGTTGAGTCTTTCGTAAAACATGGAAAAGTAGCTCAAGAGCTTTATAGGTCAGATTCAGCTGCTTAGGAATTGGCAGCTTGGTCAAGTATTGACTCGAGGTTAATATTGCCACTGTTAAATCAGTTTTTAGTGCAACTCAGTTAGGAATATCAATCTTTAATGTACTATTGGGTTTAAACAAATTGGAAATTGTCAGTGATCAAGAATTTGGAGCAAAGCTTAATAGAGAATTCTAAGTTGTTTGATTCTCACTAATATAAAGTAAACAGCATTCTATTTTGATTTAGAGTTTAGCTGTTAACCAAGTTATAAAGAACTCTGAGAAGGTGCATATTAATCAGCTAGTGACCCAAAGGTAGCTAAAAATGCTTTGGATTTGGATAATCCAGGAAGTAGTTAATCCCTAGTTGATAAAACTGGCAAGCTTGGAGAAGGGGAACCTAAAGTGCCAATAATAGTACTGGAGCACTAGGTTTGTAGGTTGAGACTGCTGTACTCACTAGTCGAAGAAAAGAATTGAGGATCTAGAACTCTGGTATTAAGTTGAAGAGTGCAGGATTCACAACAGCTCATGCTCCTATTTTAAAATGATTTGGTCATGGCCTCCCTTCAGTCTCATTGTGGCACTGGTAAATTCTACCTGGTTCTGGCATGCTTCACTTTGATTTCCTGCTAATCCTGTACTGCTTGTCTCTAAACCAAGGTAAAGAGCAGAGCAGGTATGTATTAATGTCACATCTTGATTATTTTACTTGCTTAAGACACATGTTCGTCAGTATTAATAGGCAGTTTACTCTTCAGTACATAATTGACCAAGAAGTGGCTTGGTGGGAGTGGGAATTTTAAATGGAAAAATTAGAAAAGCATGATTGTAACACATGGTTCTATGCATCATTAAGAATACATGTAAAAATTTAGTAACCAAGTTTTGCTATGTAGCATAATACATTGGATGTCAAAAGAATAATATGGTATTTGGTTACAGATAATTGTGATCTACATTTTAAAATATCAAGAGATCGCCTCAGTGCTTCTTCCCTTACTATGGAGAGCTTTGCTTTTCTTTGGGCTGGAGGAAGGGCCTCTTACGGTGTGTCAAAAGGCAAAGTCTGTTTTGAGATGAAGGTAAATGCAGTTTTGTGAACACTCCCCCCAGACCCTTATGAATTTTTATTTGAAGTTTTACAGAGACTTACTTAACATTTTTTTTAACAGTGAGGTTTGTAAAATTAGAACGTGCCATACAGAGCCAGCTGGTTTTGTATTTTGGGTACTTGGGAAAGGCGAAGTTTTGTTTTGTACACCAGATCAAATCTCTGGATCTTGGATTTGTCAGCCAGGTGCTTACCCTGCTGAGCTATATCCCTTGCTTGTTTTGTTGTGCTTTTTAAGAAAAGCTCTCAAGTTTGGTTTTGTTGAAGAGAAAAACATTTGGGCTAGGGATTTTTAGCTCACTGGCATAAGTGCCTGCCTTGCAAGCACAGAGTTGTGACTTCGATCCCTGGTACAAAAAAAACATGTAATGTATACCTTATGGTGAGAATGTACCTCATATTCCAAGTAAGTCTTAAAGCTTCAAATTTTAAGCTTTAAGTGCTTATGTCACTTCAGTGGTCTTGTAAGTGGTGGCAGTTGGAAAGATAGGAGGAGGTGTGGAGTACTTGTATTAATAGCAACACAAGGATTAGGACAAGGTACAATAAAATAAGCCAGAGTTCAAAGCCTTACCTTCCTTGGAATGAGGTTTAATTGTTGAATGATTTATTTTCAGGTTACAGAAAAGATTCCAGTAAGGCATTTATATACAAAAGATATTGACATACATGAAGTTCGGATCGGTTGGTCACTAACCACAAGTGGAATGTTGCTTGGTAAAGTTTCCATTTGACTTCTGTGCATTCATAACATTACAGACAGACAGCATTTTAAGTCTTAACCAGTTTTTAAGGTATTTCAGTGTTCTACAGATGAGTAATAGCCATATCGCAGGCACATGCTGTGTTGTAGTTTTTGTTCCCTTCTGGTTTCCAAAGTAACAAAATAGTTGAAATAGTCTTCCCAGTGACATGTAGTTTGCACACTAGCTTTCTTGTGCTTATCCCAGAAAGCTTTCATCAATTCTATGTCTGACAACATGGGTAGTAAGTCAAAGATTATTAGGTTATACAGTTTCTTGTGTGCCCCATATCTGAAATAGTAACTGTCAAATAGATGAGTCCTTTGAGTATTTAAAACAGACTTCATAAGTTTTTTTTTTTTAGGTGAAGAAGAATTTTCTTACGGATATTCTCTAAAAGGAATAAAAACATGTAACTGTGAGACAGAAGATTATGGTGAAAAGTTTGATGAAAATGATGTGATTACTTGTTTTGCAGTAAGTTATGCCTAAGATTCTGTGTATAAGTGACAAGTTATTAGCTACATTGAAGGAACATTTTAAACCCGGCTCTAGGTTTAAGACTGTTAGGTGAACTGGGAGTATAACAGGATATTTTTGAGGAAGAAATATTGATGCATTTTGACTAAAAGCTGTTGAACATAAAGTTGAAATATTCCCTTATTTGGATTCTGGATACATGCCTTTCACTGTGTTATCACCACTAAAAAACATTTCTATTAAATGTTTTTAGCGTTTAACATATGGGTACTACAAAATATGCTTACTGTACTGTTTTTTTGTTTTGTTTTTCCTCTATTTAACAGAACTTTGAAACTGATGAAGTAGAACTGTCCTATGCTAAGAATGGACAAGATCTTGGTGTTGCCTTCAAAATTAGTAAGGAGGTACTTGCTGGACGGCCACTCTTCCCACATGTTCTCTGCCACAACTGTGCAGTTGAATTTAATTTTGGTCAAAAGGAAAAGCCATATTTTCCAATACCTGATGATTATACTTTCATTCAAAATGTCCCCTTAGAGGATCGAGTAAGAGGACCAAAGGGCCCTGAAGAGAAGAAAGATTGTGAAGTAAGTTAAAAAAAAAAAATTATTTATTTTTTTGCCAAGTTTGAAGCACTTGGAAGATTGCTTTTGGCAGAAATGACATTTAGAACTATTAAATGATTAGTATTTGTTGCTTTCAAGCAATGCCTTATTGTTTTTTATCTCTTCCCTTGTGATGCATTAAGCTTCCTATAAACAAATTTCAGTCACATGTGATCTGATAATTTGGATTTTTAAATTAGCTTCTTGCCAGGTGTGGTGGCTCAAGATCGTTGTGAGCTCAAGACCAGCCTGGGCTACAAAGTGAGCTCAAGGCCAGCCTGAACTGCATAGCAAGACCCTGTCTCAAAAAGACAAAAAAAAAAAAAAAAAAAAGCTTCTTACTAAGGTTAAAAATGTTTAAAGAATGTTAGGTGGTGTCTAAATCGTGAAATGTTTCTTTTCTACTGTAGGTTGTGATGATGATTGGCTTGCCAGGAGCTGGAAAAACTACTTGGGTTACTAAACATGCAGCTGAAAATCCTGGTAAATACAATATTCTTGGAACCAATACTATTATGGATAAAATGATGGTAAGTAAAATGTGATTGGACATAAGACCAGAAGAGAAGGGAGAGTATAGACCCATAAGAGGACTGGCTAGCATGTTTGAGTTCTCTTCGGTTCAGTCCCCCAGCAGGGCCCAAAAAAAAAAAAACCTAAAGATGAGAAAGTATTTTAAAATCTCTACCTGTCATCTTTATCTGTTTTGATGTCTCTGATGTTGGAATAAGAGTAACACTGCTGTAAATTGGGCAAAGCAAGCTCATTTGGTAAACAGTTTCCTGGACATAGAATCCAGGAGTGAAAAATTGAAATAGTTTTTGAATGGTATGTTGTTACATGAGAAAGAGGTGCTTTTTTTTTTGAAATGAGTTTCACTGTGGCATCCTGGCTGGCTTAGACTTGGAGAGATTGTCCTGCTTCAGCCTTGAGTGCTGGGGATTAGAGGTATGTGCCAACACTTGTCTAGAGATAATTTTATTGTATCAGTAGTGGAAAACAATGTCACCTCCCATCTCTGTAGGTATAAGCAAGTATTAAATGTGATTTAAGACTTTTTTTGAAAGATTTAAGTATTTAAACTTTTAAAAACAGGTGGCAGGTTTTAAGAAGCAAATGGCAGATACTGGAAAGCTGAACACACTATTGCAGCGAGCCCCACAGTGTCTGGGAAAGTTTATTGAGATTGCTGCCCGTAAAAAACGGAATTTCATTCTGGATCAGGTAAGCTGTAGCTTTGAAATTGAAAAATATGAATTTAGTATAGGAGTGATGTTTATAATTACAAACTTCAAATTTTTTCCCAAGACAAATGTGTCTGCTGCTGCCCAGAGAAGAAAAATGTGCCTGTTTGCAGGCTTCCAGCGAAAAGCTGTTGTGGTTTGCCCAAAAGATGAAGACTATAAACAGAGGACACAGAAGAAAGCAGAAGTAGAGGGAAAAGACCTGCCGGAACATGCAGTCCTCAAAATGAAAGGCATGAAATTTATTTTCATTGTCTTAAGTCTCTTTCTGAGATTTGTATCTTGAAAACAGTTTTATTAGCAAGACTTTTGGGGAGAGTTACATTAACTCTTAGTATATGTGAATGAATATGTTTGATTCTGTCTTAGGAAAATGTCACTAAAGCCTTTTTTAGTTAAAATCTATTTGAAAGAACTAGAGCCATTTTCAGAAATTAGAAGTTTTTGATTGTGGATACTTAAAAGTTCTGAAGGTTACTTTGACTTTATTCCCTGCAGGAAACTTTACCCTGCCAGAGGTGGCTGAGTGCTTTGATGAAATAACCTATGTTGAACTTCAGAAGGAAGAAGCCCAAAAACTTTTGGAGCAATATAAGGAAGAAAGCAAAAAGGCACTTCCACCAGAAAAGAAGCAGAACACTGGCTCAAAGAAGAGCAATAAAAATAAGAGTGGCAAAAACCAATTTAACAGAGGTGGTGGCCATAGAGGACGTGGAGGATTCAATATGCGTGGTGGAAACTTCAGAGGGGGAGGCAAGCTTTAAAATCTTAATATAATTGGATTCTACACATAACCTGGGTTCACATCAATGGTTAAAGTTAAACATTTTGTCCATCTTTTTTCATTAAAAATGGGTGGCTGGAAAGGACTACAAATGTGTAAGTAGGTGCAATAACGTTAAAACTAAATATTCCTTGTTTTTCAGCTCCTGGGAATCGTGGTGGATATAACAGGAGGGGCAATATGCCTCAGAGAGGTGGTGGCGGTGGTGGAAGTGGTGGAATTGGTTATCCATACCCTCGTGGCCCAGTTTTTCCTGGCCGAGGTGGCTATTCGAACAGAGGGAACTACAACAGAGGTGGAATGCCCAACAGAGGAAACTATAACCAGGTAATGATGTGTGGAGGGACCGATGATCCATATGACTTTAGTCCGGAAGGTGATAGTAGGCTAATGTTGGGGATTCTTGTTGAATTAGTGTATGCATTGACAAACAGAAAAGTTAAACCTAGTAATGGCAAAATGAGTCCCCTTTTCAGGTGTTCTAACTAGCAACCATTATGGCACATTTGGTAATGTAAAATCGAAATGATTGAGACACTAGCAGAAAGTCCAGGGTTTCTGTCTCCCCCCAACACCCCCCCTAATGTGGTATCTTATTATATGTATTTCTGCCCCTCTGCCACCGTACCTTTACAAGCATGATAAACTTTGGGGTTCAGAGTTCCTGAAAGCCTTTCTTGTTTTCCTAGAACTTCAGAGGACGAGGAAACAATCGTGGCTACAAAAATCAATCTCAGGGCTACAACCAGTGGCAGCAGGGTGTAAGTAATTTCTTATGTGGTTGTGTATATTAATTCAGTTTCTACAAGAGCAAGTCTTGAAAAAGATCTTGTCCAGGGACTGAAGTGTATAAATGTTAATAGTACAAGGTGTGGATTGTGGTTTATCTGTAGTTACATAAATAGGTTGGAAGTTGTTCTAACTTAATATTTTCATAATAAAGTAATGCGTAATATATTTTGTTCTTTTTACTGCTAGCTTTAATTGTGTAAACTAACCAAGTTACATTTCCTTTTGTAATGTGTACTGATAAGTAATGGGCTATTAAAACAATCTGGTTTAATAGAAATCAGGTATGACAAGTATAAATTTATTTCCAGCAGTTACTGTGAATTAGATTCATTGTCATTTCCTAAAAACAATTTGAGTGGCTTATTGATGTTTTTTTCTTTAAAAAAAAAATTTTCTCTTACAGCAATTCTGGGGTCAGAAGCCATGGAGTCAGCATTATCACCAAGGATATTATTGAATACCCAAATAAAACGAACTGATACATATTTCTCCAAAACCTTCACAAGAAGTCGACTGTTTTCTTTAGTAGGCTAACTTTTTAAACATTCCACAAGAGGAAGTGCCTGCGGGTTCCTTTTTTAGAAGCTTTGTGGGTTGATTTTTTTTTTTCCTTTTCTTTTTTGTACATTTTTAATTGCAGTTTTAAAGTGAATCGTAAGAGAACCTCAGCATTGTGCACGATAAGAGAATGTGTCAGTATTTCAGGGTTCTACATTTTATCTGTAAAATGTGACTTTTTTTTTTTATCACAACGAAAGTAAAATGTTGCTTTGTACCTGGTGTCTTTTATTAAGAATTTACTCCCCCCCATTTCTCACAGAGAATAACAGTCGGGAGTCATTGTCACAATATAATAGAAATGTTAGCAACCGAATTCATGGAAGGACTAAATGGTCCTCATGAATTGCATAAGACTCTGTACTGCTCATATTACACTCCATCCTCTCTAGTTTTTTTGGGTAGGGGAAGGGGGTGTAAGCTAAGTAGTAATCTCTTACAAAATCTGGGAAGGCTCTGTCTGTCTGAATAAAAATGGAATTGGCATAATTGATAATGAAGATAAAACTTGGAACTGAAATGGAGAAGATGGAGTGTATGTAGAAGGGCTGTTAAAAATGTAAAACTTGGTTGCATTATTTGTGGAGGCTCAAACTTGTGAAGGTTAAATACCATAATTTTTCCATTTGTTCTGCATTTTGATTCTGAAAAGAAAGCTGGCTTTGCCCATTTCTTATTAAAAAAACTTGTTGTAAATCCAGTTGTCTAATGGGATCTATATGAAGTTAGCTATGTCTGTATGCCCTTCTCCCACAAAATACTGTATAACTAGTGTGCTTGTAGTAGTTAACTCCACCATCTTTGTAAGCTAATGAAATTGTGAGTCACCCATTTATATCTTAATTTTTAATCATGTCAGTTCTTGAATGGGTATCTCCTTAGCCTGCTGATTTCTTTTTTCTTTCTAAAGAAAGTGGGTGGAGAAATTAATTTAGACGTTTGTTTGCAATAAAAAGAATTCATTTTACTCTTGTTTTGGGATTCTCGCCATCAAGGTTTAAAATCCCTTTATAAAACTCCCAAGAGGAGAAATTTTAAGTGTGTGCTTGCTGGACAGCTTATTCTTTTACTCTGTACTTAGAACATTTAGGTTTTAAAAACTTAAATGTGTACTGACAGATTTTATAACTTGAATTCTTCCCTTCCCCTCCCCCCCAGACGGCTTTTAACATTTAATTGAGGGGAAAAGGTGTACTGGCTGGGAGAAGTTAACGCTCACTGTCTCATCTTTACAAAATGCTGGCAGCTGTCCTCAACTGATAATTTTATATACATGTATATGATATGTGAAACTCTGGGAGCAGATGCTTTTAGAAGCCATCATACAAGCCAGTCATTGATTTCACTACTACACAACACTGCTAACTTAACTATAGCTATGTGATAACATTAGATCCCCTATTGTAATTATATTGGGTTTGCACAGAACACTTAATCTTCTGAAGGATCCTCACTATGAAGTGAGGAATCAGGAGTCAAACTGTAGAACTAAAATTTGACTTCAGTCTAGTATTTTGTTGTTTTCAGATTGCTTCTGGTAAGTTCAGGTTTGTGGTATTTATGATGGTTCAGAATTTTGTCTTAGCCATTGAAAATTGGAATTTTAAGGTGAGTTCATACTCATAGGAATTTTCTTACAAGCTGGAGTTGAGTTGTAGATGATGATATAGATGTAGTTGACATTGAAACAAAGGCTAGTTACCATAGAAATTATTAACAGTACAGGGTAGCATCTATAGGTTTTTGTCTTGTTAGCAGTTAACTTGAAAACAGCCACTGGCATGAATTACTTTTCAATATATGTTAGGATTGCATATAACTGCCCATCTTAATTAAAAGCAATTAGGTAATATACCGTTTCCATTTGTGCCTTATAAAAACCTTGGGTACCCCTTCAGCTCAAATTTGCTTAAGAAATTCATACCACAGTTACAACAGTAAAATAATGGTCAAATACTGCTAGTTAGGCCAATATGCCTAGATCACCCAAGAATTTGGAGATGGGGTGATGGAATAGATAAATGCTGCCTGGACATCTTTAGTTACAAGCAATCTCATAATGAATGCTGTCTACATTTATGAAAGAAATAACCTTAGGAAGTACTTAAACTCAGAAAATGGGCCGGATGTAGTGGTGCACTTGGGAAGTGGAGGCAGGATGCTCCTCCCAAGTTGGAAGACAGCCTGGGCTACATTGTGAGTTCAAGGCTAACCTGAACTACAATAGCAAGAACCTGTCATCCCTCCTCAACAACCCCCACCCCAAGGAAAAAAAGCTAAATAGCAATCAAAGATAAATTCTAGAAAAGCCAAGTTTTGGCAGAATGTTCATGGAGAGTCTTGGTTTCTTACCTTCCCTGTGCTTGATCACCTTTCATCCCCATGGCAAACATTCTGAAGCACATTTAGTTCTGAACGAATCCTAGAGAAAAAGATTGGGTTCAAAGTGGTTTCATGCGAAACCAAACCATGGGGTAGGCAACTGAGGGTGTGGCTCTGCTACAGCATGGAATTAGCATGTTCACCTAGAGTACAAACAGCTGGATAGGAAAGCAGGCAAAGATAGGAATAACCACAACCAATTAAAAATTTCTTTAGTGCTGGTGGCCCACATGGTAACAGCTGATCTTTGGCTTTTAATTCTAAGATTCATCAGCTTCTTTTATAATATCCAGACAACAGAATGAAGCTCTGAAATGAAACTTGGCAGTTTGACTAAGTTGAGTTCAACCAAACAAAAAAGGAAGCCATCTTAGTTTTCATAGGATTATTCCAGGAAACATAGCTAATAGTTTCAGGTACTTTTCACCTAGAAATTTGATATTGATGAACACATTCAGCTTTGTATTTAAAATACCCTCCGTTATGGGAATTGACATTTTTCTATAAACATGTTCACTAACAAATTGGCTTTGTAGTCTAGAACCATGTCTGTAATGTGTTCCACTGCACAAAAAAAGTATTTTAATAGTTCTTTTTAGGTAATGGTGTATATGTGAATATAAAAACCTAATTTTGATCTATGAGAATCTGATTGGAAATAAGTATATTCTACTTCCCATACTTTATATAGTGCATAACTAAAATGTTTAAAAGCATGAGAAGAGGTCCCTAGCTCCTGCCCCATACGTGTTTCCCCTAGTACCAAGTGATATATCTTCTGTTTTATCTAATGCTATTTTTTCCCCTAAAATTCTTTAACTTCGGATTTGATAGTAATGAAAAATTTGATAATCAGTTGTCTAAATTTGCTGAAAACAAGTTACAGTACCCTTTATGTGGTGAGTTGTTGTTCCTTGGATGTTTTTCAGCTTTACATTTTTGGCTATAGCTGTTACTCATTAAAACATGATTATACATCTAATCAGCTTGTTGCTTTTGAGGTTTTAGTCATCTTGTTTTTTGTTTAGTACTAGCACTAGAGGTACATGTAAGACGAATGTACTTGATCCAGTTAACTCATGTAGAAGTGGGCTTGTCTTACTAACCTTAACTCAGTTTTATTTCTGGAAATGAGGTGTAGTGCTGATTGAAGTAGTATGCATTTTTTTAGTGTATTCATGAAGGCTAGTTTATTTGGTTTAACGTCTACATCCTTACCAAATTTGCAAGGCAGTCGAACCAGGACCTTGGATTTTTAAGTGGGAAGTAGAGTAAGATTGTATACTTAACGCTTTTCCATCCTTGCCAGTTAACCAGAAATACGTGTGATTGAATAATTAGTTGCCCTTGAATATTGTATGAAATAGTAGGTTGGACACTGATGGAAGGATTATATTCATGAAGTTAACATAGAATTAGGAAAATACAATACTTATTTTGTGGATTCACTTGTGAGTGTTACCTAATACGTTGGTAGGCCGCTTTATCAGAATCACTGGATAGATGAAATTATGTAAGATACTTAGTACTATGCTATTAAGGTTAGAAGACTTCTGGGAACCTGATTTGCTTGAAATACAAGCTTAGGAAATTTGGTAAGCCATTTTTATGCCAAGACTCGTGTACCTGTGTCTTGATAGCACGGGGCTTTGCTTTGAAACAGCTGAATCTGGGTGTGAGGCAGTTCTTTATAGTAGTTGAAAGTGATGAGGATAATGACAGTCTGGACTAGGCTGTCTAAAAGCATCGTAAAGAAAAGGTTCAGTTCTTTGCACATTAATGCAGTCTGCTTGCCAATGTATAATCAGCTCGTTTTCAGTTTATTTGGAGTAGTGGAAATTCTTCATGGATTGCAAGCTGCAGAGCTGACACAGTACAGTACCTGGTTGAACTATTTGTAGCATATTCTTTCCTGCTATTTCTTTTGATAGGCCCAATCCATACTAGAGAAGGGAGAATGAGTTGTACTTGGTAAAACACTCAGAACGTTGCTACACTAATACTGGTCACAGAACTTGAGTTGCCAAGAATAGAGATGGCCTGTAGACATCTAGCTTGTGTGCTATATAAATACTGCAAAAACATAGGATAAAGTTAATAGTGATTACAGTTTATTGGCAACTAACTTAACAGCTATTAAGTGAGAGTTAAATATAAGAACAAAAGGTTCCAATGTACTTTTTTTTCTTTGAAAAGTAATAAAGCAAAAAATATGCTGATTTAAATTTCATCTCCTTTTCCTTAGTCTGTCCATGTGAATGTGCTGTGTGGAAGAGTAAAAGGGCCCAACTAAATGTGTTCCAGTGATTCTAATAGGTATTCCAAATTAATTGTATATTTAACAGTTGTTATGTTAGGGTTCTAGGATCACTGTCAATAAAGTTTAATTTTAAAGATGGGAAAATTGGTAACCAGATGGACAATTCTCTGGGAAAAACAAGTTTTCTGATTTTTCCTTTGCATACCTGCACCAAGTATTGGTGTCCTCTCCTACAGTTGGATGTCCTTCCATATAACTTTGTACAAATATTTATACTATGCTCCCTAACATGAGAGATGAGATAACAACTTCTGAGTTGTAAAACAGTGAGTAGGATAATTTTCTGTCCTTGTTTCCCTAAAATCTTTTCTGGATTTATACACAAACTGCTATAGAATATCTGAAAAACGGATCAAGCTCCTTTTGGATAATGAGCATAAAGTAAATTCATTAAAAGTGTGAAGTCCGTTGGGAAGTAAGTGACAGACTTGATGGATGGTGAAGGTTTGTGGTGTAAGCTACGATCATGCCGGTACAGAGCATGTAGATTGTGTAAATCTGACTTTAATACGCTCAGAGGAAATTAATTTTTCCTACTGTTTATTCCAGAGTAATGTTTTTAGATTAAAAAAAAAATGAGAGGACTTGGGTGCAGGTGTAATACCTGTAGGTATCAACATTTAATTCAGTGTATTGTGGCCTCTGAAGGCAACAACCCTCGTGGCTTCTAAAGAGCAGGCAGCTCAAGGTTTCATAACCATTTCTGTTTATTAGAAAAACAATGAAATTAGAAAAATAAAATTTGTTGCAAAAGTAAGCTTTGAATTTATGTGGTAAAGCATGCTTTTTCACTTCATGGTATAGTGGAAGAACCATTTCTATGGAAAACTCATGTTTTATAAAAGGTGTATGTACAGAGATTATTTTAATTTCAACTAAGGCCTTGCCATTTGGGTGGTTTACAGTGTGTGGAACATTAATTGCTAGAAAAATGGTGGAAGAAGAGGTACCACTCAATTGCCTTGATCTATACTTTAAAGTGAACAGGAGTCGTTTGTTACTGTAATTAGTGGTAGCCTTAAGATGGAAGTAATGTCATCCTCTAGTGAATATAATGGTTGAAAAGCACTCACTCACAACACATCTGTAGTGCTCACATTACAAACTTTTAAGTGCAATACTTTGAAGAATATATTTATAATAAAATTTTTCTTGTCCCAGCTGTTTCCCTTAAAATAAGTTCTTAATGTATAAAATAAGCTGTATGGAAATACCAGTATTTGGGTAGTGATATTGGCATATTGATATTTACTGGACTATTTTAAGATGCTTCCAAAGTTTTATTCTATTCTAGAGAACCGCTACAAGTAAGACTTACAGCAATCGTTTTGATTTTTGTACTTTGCTCATTAAGATCTGCTTACCCAAAGGGTAGTGTATATTTTAACATGACTTTTAAAGGGGTGACTTGACCCCGTCAGATTTTTATCTAGGAATAGGAGGATTCAAACCCTGTTTGATCCCTCTTTGCTGAAAAGTGCATAAACAGGAATCCTGAATTTATTATATAGACCTCCTCGCATTATATAATCGAAGCAAAGGGAAACCAGCGATGGAGTTAGAGGTACGTAGACTAAAGAGATGCTTGCAAATCAAATAACGGTTCTAGTGGAGTCAAGAACTCTTGTTGTCAAACCCAGTCAATATAAATCACAAATTAGAGAAGAGCTGCTAATTTAAATTCCCTGAGGTCCCTTTACTGAGATGGAAAAGCAAGTAGTCAAGAAAAGAGGAGGGGTGAGGGAAGGGGAAAATGTGTGAAGTGCTAGGAAGATTAATAAAAGTAGGTATTATAGAAAAGCTACAAGAAGTTTTTAAAACTAATAACTACAATTCTATTTTGGTCAGCTACTTAGCTGGTACCTACTGCTATATCACCTAGTGTGAGATTTCGGAATTAATGGAGCAATGAAGGAAGCAGTGTGCTGGAGGCTCACAAAGGAGTATGGAAGGTATGTTTTTCTAAAAGATTGGCAGTGTAGGAAAGGGACGAGGGGCAACCTCGGATCCTGTTTATTAGCAGTAGTTTATTTATTTATTGGCGTCTTTTAAGAAAAGTAGACTAGGTAACAAATTTAGACCTGGTTGGCTTTGGTGAAGCATGTGATCCCAGCATGCTGAGATACTGTAGGATTTTTTTTCCTCCGGGTACTGGGAGTCAAACTCACAACCTTCCTTGTGCTTGACAGGCAGGCATTTATACTGCTGAGCTGTATCCCTAGCCCTTGGAGGATTTTTAATTCAGGTCCAGCATGGCAAAAAGAAAGACCCTGTCTGTAGAAAGGGAATGGAGTTGCTTAGCATTAAGGGCCAGTACAATGGGATAAAGGACTGGTATACATGTAGCATATACTAGTTGGCCAGTTAAAAGTGCCAACTAACGTTAAAAGATAAAGCACAAGATAGTGTGAGACCCCTAAGAACAAGTGAATAGTTCAAAGACGTTAATGAGCAGATGAATGGAAGTTCATGGACATAGGTGAGGAAAGGCATTCCAAGTAGAGCAAGGCTTTTAGGTGGGGCCAGATTCTGATGGAAAGGTCATGTTTGTGCTGGGGGTTTGGCAGAATCTCCCAGAATTAAGATGGTAGTTGAGTGGCAGGGTTGAAATGGAGGAGTAGCAGTTCAAAGTATCTAGGCCTTCTGGGAACATGGTGTGCAGGAGGAAGGACTGTATATAGATAGTAATGTGTATATAGGGACATTTTTAAAGTAATGCAGCTAAATTAAGTACATTGTAACTTTTGTTCTATCCAGGTCTTCAGTTTGTGCAGTCATTCTGCTGTGAAGATGAATTAACCTTGTTAAATGAAGAAGGCATTGGAAATTTTACCAGCCAGGAGGTCTCTTACCTTACTCAGGGTAAGGTGGGGTTATGGTATGTTACAGCTAGAGGACATCTGAATTACTCCAGTTGCCTAGTTTTACATGTTATAGATAAGTATCTGAGTCTTTTAAGTGTACTGTATATATAGCTTGTTAAAATGCCAAGATTTATTGATTGCTTATTTCTCCCAGAGTCAAGCTACCTTTTAAGAGTTTCCATGTTGAGACCAGGGTATTGCTGTGCAGGCTGACCCTAAACTCACTGTGTAGCTAGCTGGTCTGCGAACTTGTAGTCTTACTGGCTCAGCCTCCAGGTGCTGAGATTAGAGGCAGGCACCAACATGCCTAACAAGAGTAACACATTTTTAATCATGACCAGTTTGAATAATGTTAGACTGTATTACATGTTGGTCTGCCAATAAGAGCCAGCAGATTTTGTAATTGCATTATCCTTTACAGTAAATGAGTGTAAGAAGTCCTCCTTTTGGTGGCTGCCAAATCAGAATCAATAAAACTTCTGTTAGAGCGTGTTTGGCAACATTGGTGTAAACCACGTGGCTTCTGTACTCTGACCCTTGGTGACAGTCACACAATGCCCTCTCGAACTGAACTGACCAAGCTGCCTTTTTGCTTTGAGAAAGGATGCAAAACAAAGTAATTTCACAGTCTGTTCCTTACTGTGAAACACCAAATTGATCAGGCCAGTAGCTGAGTGCTGATTTTACCCCTTGCTGTATTAAGCATCTACTGTAACAGTGTTGGCCAGGCTTCCCATGAATTCCTGAACCCAGGTGATCCATCTTGCTTCTGTCTTTTCTGGGACTATAGTTGCATGCTACAGATTTTCTTTATGACAGAAGGGGAGATTTCTCCTGGATGAGTTAATATTGAGAATTGTGATGTTGAGTGCCTTTATTCTTCTGTTTAAAAGATTTTTAAGAACTGTAGTAGATTGACTTTTCTGAGTGTCTTTAAGGTATTAAAATGTGCATATAAGTCTGAACAAAATACACTTTTATACTGTACATACTTTAAATTCACTTACTAAAAGTCCTACATCATTAAGGGCAACTGAAGACTTTGACTTTGTTATTAAGGCAAGGCATTTTAAAAATACAGCTAGAAGACACTTTGTTGAAATCCAACATTAATAAACTCATTGCTTTAATTGCAAAGAAACTTCCAGTAGGTCTTACAGTTCTAAAAACATTGTCAATAAATTGTACTAATATTTTAGGCATGACTGACAGATCTGCTGTAGGTGGAATTGCTGCGCTGACAGTAAAGGGCCAGAATGAGTTGACAAGTTTTCATACAAGTATGAAAAAGACAGACTCTGGCTTCCACATACTTTTATTTACTCAGTTGAGAGCTACTGTGTCATGTGTATAAAAATGCTCTGTAACTGACCCCAACATTTGCTAGCACTGACTTCAAAGAGTTCTGTTTGGGTTTTCTGTGTTCAGGTTGCTCAGTTGCTGCTGTTGGTTTGTTTTCTTTCAGGATCAAGGTGGGTGCTTTCATATAAAATCTTACTTTTCATTCCTTCTCTGGCGATCCTTTGCTGGATTCTTTCCTTTGCATAATTATACCTGCAATGGAACCTTACCAAACAATATTAAGTTATTAATGTATACTATTTAAATCACAGAATTTTGAAATGCTTACAGATGAAGATCTGAAGACTAAATTACAAGTGGTCTTAATGTAGAATGCTATTTTAGGGTCAGAATAATACATAAAAATTAGCATTTATGCCACCTTAGTTTGAAATGTTGTGGAACTTACATTTTGAGATTCATTCCATGATTTAATCAGAATAAGAAATGAAAGATAAATAGTTGAATGGAATGTCTTGTCATTTATTGATTTATTCAAGTATTCAACTTGTTATAATGTAGATATGTTTAAAGGCAAAGGCATTCCAGCACTACTGCTTTATAAAATGGATTTCCATTTTTTAAAACTCCTTAAGATTTTCAGAGGGTGGCTCTCCCAGTGAGATTTGTTTGAAAAATACATGAACTTTTGACCTAGATGACCTACAGTGACCTTTGGTTTTGTGGCATACATGGTGAACATACCAGCACCCTAAAGTCACCACGATAAATCCTCCTACTCCAACGTCACATGATCTTCTAATTCTGCCTGTCAGGAACAAGGAATTACAAATACACATAAGATTGTTGCTCCTTCTACAAAAATTATTCACAGATAAAAAGGGTATTTTGTGTAAAAAACGAAACATACTCACTAGTTAACAAAAAGTATCCAAGTCCAGCCACAACAGATCCTAATGAACCATACAATACTGAATCCCGTGCACAGGGAATGTTTTCAACATCTAAAATTCCTAGGAGCTTAAAGGGCTAGATAAAAAACAACAAACCTAAATTGAACAAGAGTACTTTAGTTCAAGGTAATGTAGCAAAGAATACAGTGTGCAGTTTCCCTTTTTACTGCATTTTAAGATACAAATTCACATGTGCCAGTCAACAATTCAATCAGTTAACGCTGTCTTTGATAACTTCTGAACCTTTAAGTTACAAGCCTTCAAAATTTGACCACAAAGCCCTAAGCAGCAGTAAAGTTTTGCATCCAGATATTAAATTTTAGGTACATTTTGATTTGGTAAGCAAATGAAAAAAGTTATTTGAGCCATGTTTGCTTGTAATATTCTTCAGTGTCTTCAGCTTTAGTGTTAATCAGATTAGTTGCAGTTGTAATGTTTCATGTCAACATGAACATGGGTAATGCAGTTCTCTGGCCTCAACCTCAGTTTCCCTATCTGTCCCATGAAATTGCAGCTTAATGATTGGTAGCTTATGGAACCCACAGCTATATAAATCCTGAGTGGATTTTGCATTGGCTTACCACTTCATTGTATCTCCATGGCTTCACTCTAAAATGAAAAGGTATTGTTTCTCCAACTTCTTAGTTTGTATTTTATTGACTTTTCCCTAATATGCTCAACCAGATGCCTATTAGTCTGACAGACATGCCTGCGACTAGCAGAAATTTTTTTAAGTCACGATCTCAGTAACTCAGCTTTGAACTCTAGCACTTGGCAAACCTCAGCCTCCTGAATTGTCAGATCACAGTTGTACATCACCATGCAGGCCTGAGTATATAGTGTTTCTGTTAAAAGCCCAGAGGGGCCTGGGTTGTATGTCTAGCTTGTGGAAGGCCCTGGGTTGGATCCCCAGTGCTGTCAAAAAACAAAAACCTCAGAAGATGTCATGCATGTACTGTGAGGCAGCTGGATGAGTCTAGTCTGTAGGGTGAAGCAGTAACCTAGGAGAGGACGCACACAGAACAAAGGACAGTAAGAACTGAAAGATAACTCCATTGTATTTCATCCATGTTTGCTGGCAAAGATAAAATGTGACTTCGTTCATAATAAATTACAAATTATACACTTGCATTGTTTCATTTTTCTCCTGTTGCCTTTGTCACCTGTCCCCACACAGGATTGTCACTAACGCACCACTTGAAGGCTTTGAAAACTCTGTAGTGCAATGCAGATTTCCACATAAAAAGGCTGGGAGGATTCTAAAGTGGAGGAATAACTAGTCGGGACCAACCACGACAAAGTGAGCAGCAGCCTACTCCCCTAGGAATTGGATGGTAGGGTCTGGGAACATGATACTTAGCACTAGTTTTATCAGGTCTTAAGATTGCAGCTATGTAGCTGCTACCATAAATGAAACTGTAGATGATGGCCACAGCACAGTATGTACCATCCACTCAAGAGCCCCGCATTCTTTGTAGGCTTTCTGAGTTCTTGCATTCCTTCCATGACAGATGTATGGTTGCAGAGTACACTGCAGTCTGCACACGTTCTTGGCACAGACAATATAAATGCTACCAGAGCTGCTGCTTTATACAGGCATCAGGGTGCCTGGAAGTTTCCACCAAGGTTTTCAAGCCTCACTGTTTCAGTGTCTTGATCTGTAGACAGATACTAGAATCTGTTTAAGAAACTTAGGGAGCCCTTACATTAGAGAAGAGTTAACTTTTAAAAGGCTTGTGACAATATTTGCTTGAAGACATCTCATAGCCCAGCAGTTCCAACCCAAACAGAACCATCTGGATCATTTAGTTAAGGAATCTGGTGAAACCTGTAATCTCACAGCCTCTTTATAATATTCCTAACTAGACTTGGGCTTTGATTAAAGAACTGAACACTAGGAAAATGAGATGGACATCAGATGCCAAGTGGCTGTCATTCCCACTATTGAAATGCATTATCCAACCCTTTAGTTTTATCAAGGGTCAGTAAGGGGCATTACCTAAAGGCCACATATCTAGTGAAAATTGGGATTTGTTAGCCAATTCTACATCTGTAGTGGGCATTGATACTTGGGAAGAACTTAGAGAAACTTATGGTAGTTTACCTCTTGCTGAAACGTAAGCCACCTTTTAGCATGTATAGTGATTGACTAAGGGGTCAAATATTTTCTGCTTAAGTACTCTTACCTTAAGCAGCTTGCAGCCTTGTCACAAATTTAATTCTTTAGAGGTGAAGGAAATGGAGGAAAATACCAGCTCACTTTGAGGAATATTTCCAAGTCAAATTGGAGCAACATAAAAATAACTTGCATCAATGCTCATACTCACTACAAAGTGGCCTGGATTATTTTAGAGCGAATATCCCCACGTGTGCAGTGATTCTGCCTATTCAGGGGCTAGAAAGCCCCACTCAACCATGCTGTCACCCCATCTTCCTGTGTTGCTCCACTTAACCCACTGCTTTCACTGCCTTCAGGGAGACATTTATACTTAATGCTCCTGGTAAAGACCACTGTCAAGAGGTCTAGGAAACTCCTCTCTCTGCAAAAGCCACCTTACTCTTACCAGCATATATCAGGCTGACACATACTTTGTTGAATTGTTCAGTTGGCTTAAAACAGCTATGTCAGGTGCTGTCACCAGCCATTCAGGACAGTTTTAATGCTGTCTTCTGTAAACCCTGTATATGGTTTTTTTTTTTTTTTAAGCTCTTTGAAATAGGGTCTCGCTGTGTAGCCCTGATTGGCCTCAAACTTGTGGCAGTCCTCCTGCCTCAGCTTCCTGGACTGGAATTGCATGTGCCATGACCCCTGGCTGTTGCCTTTTTGTGCTCTCTGAAATGTAATCTTAATAGGTATCTCAAGGCTTTCCATTAAATGGCACTTTGGACTCAAACCCTAATACTCTTAATAGTGTCGGCAAACTAACCCTTGCAGTGACAAACAGGCAGCACCTCAAGTGCCACTGGTTCACCATCACTGTCCTAAGCTGCCAAGCTTCCGCCTCACACTCATCTGCCTGATAATGGAACCCTGAACTTCCAAAATAATTACTTTTCACCCCCAAACCTTCCTCTTGGTGGCATCTCAATTAGTCTTCCGCCTGGGAAGGTCCCAGGATCACCCTTGATTCCTTTCATTACTATGCCCACTGTGTCAGCAGGTCTGGATCTATCTGAACCAAACCATTTTCTCATGTTAATTGCTGTTACCAACCTGCCTTCAGATGTTCATTCCTCTTTGACTGCTCAGGACACCATATGCTCCTTAACCACAGCTCTGGGCTCCCAGTGTCAGGCCTCCTCTCAGCCTGGACATAAGTCAGGCACACTGACTGCTCCCAACAAACTTCAATGGTTACTGCCCAGCAAAATGCCTCTGCCTCTGGATGTTTGCAAGGTTGGCTGAGTAAATGGAATTCTTACTGTACCCATTCCCCCCGGAGGGTCATTAAGGACTGGTTTTGCTTATTTTAAGCCTATATCCCTAGTACCTACTGAAAGGCCTACAGTTTTTTGAGTGAATTTAGAATTTGCCTGAACATGAATTTACCTTCATGTATCAACTTCAAAGTTTGTCAAAGACCAAGAATGGGGGACAATGAAAGACAAGGGTTTGAGGTTTTCACTGTGCAGCTCAGGCTGCTTTCAAAATCCTGCCTGCCCCTCCTGAGTGCTGGGATTAAGTACACCACCACAAGCTCAGTTTTTACAGGCTAGTTCTGAGGACTTGTTTAAACTACCCTCCTACTGAAATGATCACTAACAAATCCTCTTTAAAAGATAACTCTGGCTTCCTTTACTGACCATATATCCCAGTCTGTTAAACATAGCTTCTGTTTTGTTATCTCTGGTATGTACTAGTTTATGAGAAACTTGTTTGCAGGTCATTAAACAGCCCCCTCCACCCACCTGGTAGTGCTGTTTTGAGCTCTGCAGCTGTCTTGCATTAGATTTTGTTTGCTATTGACAAACAGGTTATTTTTTTTCACTTTTATTGCTAGTGGATTAAGCCTTTTGGACAGTACCAGTCCAGGATCACACAGCCAGATCTAGGATTAAGTGTCTGTGGTATAACCTCAAATATGCAACTTTCAAAACTGCAGCACTTTTTTTAAAAAAAAACACTATTATAAATGGTTGGTAAATGGGGGTAAAAAACTAGAAAAACTCCCACCAAAACCTGTTAGGTCTTTAAATACAGAATAATTCTGGCCAACAGTTACTTATGTTTAAGATGATGATCTGATGTCCTGGCCAAGACATCAAGATCATCTTCTTAAGTTAGAAATCTCCAGAGAACAAAAAGTGAGCAAACATTTGGAATCAGGATTGGTTGTGCTATCATTTACTGTTGTCTGAACACCAGTTACTTGCTCCACCCTGAGAGGCTGGGTAAGTTGGGCTCCTTTACAAGAGACTCAGTAAAAAAGGATAGCTATAAAGTTACTACCTTCCCAGTGTGCTACAGTAATGTTCGAGCCTGTCCAAGATGCACCAGAGATGAGGAAAGAAACCCTTTCTTCGGCTCTGGGGGTCACTTGAGGCCCTCTCTTCTATCAGAGTGAGCTTGGTTTTAACCACATCAAAGACGGTTTTGTTCCTTGAAGGAACAGGCTACTGCGATTGGATTTTAAAACCGTGAAAACTGCCTATTTTACAGGATGAAAGTGCACTTTGTGGGTTATGCAGTGTCGCACGCTCCTACTTGGTCTAAACTCAGAGAAAGCTTCTAAGAAATTTCTTTTTTTGCGGTACAAGAGACTAAACCTAAAGCCTTCCCAATAGATTTCTGTACCTCTCCAACCATTTTTTCTAAGGTGGGAACTGCCCAAGCAGAATCCACCTTCAAAAAAAAAAAAAATAACCTCATAGATATATTTTAGATGTACACAATAACGTTTATCATAGGGAACTTGCAGGATATATCTTGATCCCCCCGCCATTCTCTCCTCTCCAATTTGGGATCCTCCTGCCTCAGCCTCCTACAATGCTGAGATTAAGAGACATGCGCCATTACACCCGACTTCACCATTTCATCTAATCTTCTCTGGACAAAAATTTATGGTAATATAACAAACCTTTCATTTCCGAACATCTACTGAATCCCCTCTGTTTAAATGTAGCGTACATCATTAAAAAGCAGGGACCTGTCCACGGAACTTTCACTAGCAAAATGCAGCGCAGGGTCCTTGTCTGCAGAATTTGGTTACAGGATTCAGGAGTCTGCGGTCTCAGCGACCCGCAGCTAAGTCATCAATCGTGCGGGCCCCTCCTCCGCCATCTCCGGACACTGTCCGGGTGATTCCTACACGGACGCCGAGGGGAGGGAAGGACAAGGACTCGGAGGGCTGTGACGCCTTCTAGCCCACGGCGACAGACAACCGGACCAGTGCGCTGGCCAGGAGCTCCGAGAGGCCCCGGCCCACCCCCCACTTCTCGCCCCCCGCCGCGCGACCGCCGCCGAGTTACCTTCCCCTTCGCGGGCTCGCCAGGTTCCGGCGCGGCAGCCATGGCCGCGAGTCGGCGGTTCCCGCGCCCCCCTGCGTCCGCCCGGCAGCCAGGCGGAAGCTGCGCCGGCCCCGCCCTCGGCGCGCCCACCTCACCCCACCCCCACCCCGTCCCCACGCGCTGGCAGCCATTTTAGGGAATGTTCCCGAGGCTCTGCTGCTGCTGCGCTGGAGGCTGGGCGGCCACCTCCTTTGTTCAGTCGAACGGGTCTCACTCTTCACCCAGCCCGCAACCAGCCCGCAGGACCAGGGAGCTGGGAGAATGCGGTCTGGAGAAACACTCAGGCTGGCGGGTTCGGGGGACGGGGTGGGGGAGGGCGGGGTCAGGCCCGAGCATGGAGAGTCAGCGCCTCTTCTCGTTTCAGCCCGGCCCGCCTTTGCCGCCATTACTAACCGTCGCCCCTGCGCGCGCCCCCGTGCACGAGCCCGGGTGCGCGCCGAGGGGTGGGGCCGCGAGCGCGTCGCCGCTGCTTTGTCCTTCGGGGCGGACCCGCGGCAGGGGTCGAGCAGGCCCTGGCCCGGAAGTCGCCTCGCTTCGGCTCGGCGGCCTTCGTCCCCTACGTGTCCTTTGTCCTTCCGGCGCCGGGACGGGCCTTCGCCCTTGGTGCCACCCCAGCGCCCCTCCTCCCCAGGCGCCGCGGCCGTTGGTCTCACGCCCGCCTCTGGCGCTCACTGCTCCCACGCCGACACTGCCTCCTTGTTCTTGCGTCGTAACTAGCTTTGAAATAGCACCGCTCTGCCCGCCTTGGGGGGACTGGGGACAAAATGGAGGCGGCAGCTCGCGGGGGAGCACGCGCAGGGCGCCGCGATCCCTTTCCGTCCCGGGGGCCCCGCGTCCTGGGCCGGGGCGCCGCTCGAGGGGGCGCTAGGGAGGTGTACGGTGTCCACTGTCGAGCCAACAGCGTCTCTGATCCGGGTGAAATACACAACCCCAGCACGAAACAGTGTTCTCTGTGTGTGTGCTGATATGTGAGGTTTTTTTTTTAAGTATATTTGAAACGAGACAGACTGTAATACTTACTAGGAAATATAAACAATCCCGGCAATGACATCCTGCCAATTTTGTTTTCTCTGCTCAAGTTCTGTCGGTTATGCTCTGAGCTCAGTCTGCAAGGTGTAATGTAAGGCAGTAGTATTCCGTAAAGGAGGGAGGAATTATTTTGATGTATTTCCTAATTATGTTGTAAAGAACTGGAAAAGTACCAGGTAAAACACCAGTATGTCACCCTATTTTATTTTTTATTGCGTTTGAAAAATTGCCAGAGTAGTCTTAATCGGGGCCCGTTTGGTTTATCTTGAGTATTTTTGTATACTTTCGTATTAAAATTCTTAATTTCACAAAGAAGTGCATATGACTTGCTTGTTTTATTTTGGTTTAAAACTTGTAAGAATGAAGAATAAGAATCCTCCACCCTCACCCTTCCCACTCCTTTGTCCAAGGTAAACAGGATTAACAGTTTAATGCATCTTTCCAAACTTTTTCTTAATTTCCTTAATTAAAACTTATCATAGGAATGGATACATTTTGCAATTATTAGAACAAGACTGGAGCCGGGCATGGTGGTGCATGCCAATGATCCTAAGCTGCTGGAGAGGCTGAGGCAGGAAAGCCAGTTGGAGCAAGCCTGGCATAGTAGTTCAAGGCCAACGCATACCACAGAGGACCATGTCTCAAAACCAAAACAACCAAAAAATAAAAATGTTTCAACTTTTACAGATACACACACACACACAGATACATAGTTTAAGCGAATGGCTTTAACAGTCTGTGCACAGATGCAAGACTTTCAGAGCACAGGGATAGGAGTGGGGGGTAGGGAGGTAGGGGGTTGCTGGGTGATGTGGGTGCCTAGCAAGCCCGGGGCCCTGATTCCATCCCTTATGCCATAAAAAGAAACAAAAATTTCTGTAAGATTTCTGGAAGTAGAATAACTGATTCAAAGGCATATAAACGTTAACAGTTTTAGTACACACAGCTATATCCAAAAGTACTACCAATTCACATTTCCCATCAATGCTATGTAAAATGACTTTTTCCTCACCTTTCCAGAACTGCTTATGATCATGTTTCATAATTTTTGCTGAATCTGGGGTAAAAAATGTCTTACTTTCCTGATTGTTGTCTGGGGCTGGGGATTTAGCTCAGTGGCTTAAGCACCTGCCTGGCAAGTATACTGTCTTGAGTTCGATCCCCAGTACAAAAAAAAAAAAAAAAAAATTTGCCTCCTGATTACTGTCAGCAGTGGGGTTGAGTGGTCTTTGAAATGTTTACTGGTCCTTTTTATAAGGATTAATAGACAAAAAAAGATAAATCAAGGTATATACAGGTACAAATTCTCCATGATGAATGTGATTATTGTATATGCCTAAACTGTACCAATAAATAAATTTGGTATATAATTTTGTGCTTTTAAAACTTTGGCTGTGGGGTTAGAGACCTCATACATTCAGGTCCTAGAATGTGTGAGGCCCTGAGTTTGATCCCAAACACCACCGAAATAAGTAAATTAATAAATTTAGTTGTGGATGTGATTTTCTTCTTGGTTTATAGAAGCTCTTGGGAATTACTGCTTTTAACTCATATGTGTAAAAATATTTTCTAGTTTACTTGTTGTTTTGTCAGCAGAGTCTTTTGTATTGCAGACATTTAAATTTTTTATGTGTGTGGAGTCAAACTTACTATTGTTTTCTCATAAGGTTTTGGAGCGTTCTTCTTATTTAGGTAGATCCTCTTGACTCTGATAATAAAAATGTACTCTCATAATTTTGAAAATAGTTTCTATGCTTCCTTTTGACATAATTTTGATGATCTCTTATTTTTCTTAAAAGACCAGCCTTAATTTTATTAACTAAGTTTTTCTATTTAATGTCCCACTTTCCATTTTTTTCTAGTTATGTGGTATCTGTTCTTGTCTTTTCATTTATTTATTAATTTTTAACACAGGTTCTCACTATATAGTTCAGGCTGGCTTTGAACTCACTATGCATCTCATGCTGGCCTTAACCTCACAGCAAATCCTCCTGCCTCAGCTTCTTGACTGCTGGGATTACAGGGATGCACCACCATATCTGGCTCTTTTTAGCTTTTTGAATTGGCTACTTCACTGATTCTTTATCTTTCTTAACTTCTAATGAATATATTTAAAGGAATAGGATTTTCTTTGAAAATCATTTTATCATGTCATATCTTAAAAGTCTGATAATGTTCTGGGGGAGGGTGTTTCCCCGGGGCTCCCTGAGAAAAGGTTGCAGAAGGCACCAATAAAAGAGTGCTGTTGTATCAGGCTTTAAGAATTTCAGCATAACTCCTCCAACATTTGAAATTATTTTCCTGAGCAAAACCAACAAAATATTTACATTTACAGTGTATGTGTGAATAATAAAAAAAGACACATCCTTCAATTAGTGTGAAAAATTAGTGTACAGTGTTCTTCCTGGATATAATTACAATTTCAGGCTGAGGGTGGTGGCACATGCCTGTCATCCCAGCACTTGGGAGACTGAAACAAGAGGATTGCTGTGAATTTGAGGCCAGCCTGGGCTACATAGTGAAACACCTGTTTCAGAAAACAAAACAATTTCAGAGGTTAAGTGGTTCAACTGGAAGCAAATAAACTGAATTATGAAGTAAATTAGACAAACTTTATAGGTCTTAATGTGCTAAATATTAGTTCCATAAATTTTGTGTCTTTCCTAACATTTTAACATACACTATGTGTATGTGGGTGTAAATTAAAATATTTTTAATCTAGCTTAACGGTGAATGGAGCTATTGATATTCAATAAAAGGCAAAAAAAGAAAAAGAAACAGAGAAGCAGTATAGAGGAGCATTTGTCCTCATCAGAGGATCTAATCTACCTGGTTTATAGAAGAGCTAGGCTGGGTATAGCTCACTGGGAAAGCAAGGGCCACTGTTATGGTTGATACACTGTGTCAGCTTAAGAATTTTAGAAGTTTAACTAAGAGACTCAACAGGGAGCCAGGGTTCTTTTTAAATATCCTCATCCTGTGGAAGAGGAGGGCAAGGAGATTTTCTGAGTGCCACACCTGCCCTGGAGTGGGAGGTGGCCCATGCACAATCTAAAGGAGGAAAGGAGGCTTGCTGTGCTCACCTGGCTTTTGCTGGCTGCTGCCTTGAAGTGTTGCCCCTGCGCCGTGCCACCCTGCATTTGAGCCAGCTGATTGTAGACTGAAACCTCTCCAAACAATGAGCTAAATAAACCTTTCTTACCTTCATTTTGGGTGTTGGGCATTTTGTCCCAGCAATGAGAGGAAAATAACCAAGACACCCAACCTGTGTGAGGCTTTAGGTTCCACCCAAGCAGCGCGAAATACAAGGAAAGAGGCAGAGTAGATGACTTGTGGGTTCGGATGTTGACCTGGCCCTCAGTGTGCCAACTCTATTGTATTTTATGTCATCTCCTCCACTATTTAATTTATTCCACTATATTTGTAATTGGGGCAAAGCAGCCAGTTCAGCTTGCCTAAGAGCATGTTTGAATCTGATTTTAAAATTTTATTTGTTCTTGCCAAGTTGACTTTTATTGCACTTTTTAAAACAGTTATAAAATATATTTTATTTACTTTTTTTAGTCAGAGGATCATAAAAAATTATTGCTAAAGTATATATCAGGCAAACAGAAAGGTGATTTAGAAATCCAGTTACCTTTGAGTTTAGAGGGAAAAGTCATAATGTCTTCATGCAATACATACTTGGTTTTCTAAACAACAACTGTGACAAACAGTAGAAAGAATTAAGGAATATTGTACTTGTGAGCCATACAGAATGGCAACATTTTGGGTTGTATGTTGTCGGGGACCACAAATTCACAGTAGCTAGTTTTACATACTTCCTTAGAGATGAACAGAGGTTTGGGATTATCGGCATCACCCTTTTGAGATTTCCCATTATCTCAGGGGTGGGCCATGCTTTCCCACCTACTAAGAATAAAATTTATTTGTTTTGTTTGTTTGTTTTTTTGTACCAAGGATCAAACTCATGACCTTGCACTTACCAAAGGTGATTATGCCACTGAGCTAAATTCCCAGCTGACTAAGACTAAGACTAAAACTAAGACTAAGACTAAAGCCAAAAAGTGCTCCAAGGCAAGATGCTCATTATTTTAAAATTACACCCTCCCTTCTGAGCCATCCGATAATTGATAATTCCTATAGACAACCTCTTTACATCCTTCTTGTGGTCCAGGAAAGTTTATATTTGGAATCCCAAGGACAAATTATTGGAATTCTAGTGAGTTAATTCCAATCTACCACTTCCAGTGCAACCCAAGGCAAGAATGAAGACACTAAGACATACACACAGTTATGGGGACCAAGGGGCCCTAAGTCCTGCGGACATTGTAGTTCACTGGAACAAAGACCACACCCAGAGCCCAACCCTTTTATTAATTCCTCACGAGGGGAGTGGCTCAGGGACAGTGACAACGAGAGTGGTGGGAAATATGTGACTTCCATGATTATTGAGAGCTGGGCTAGGTAAGAGGTCTGAGATCACCTTTTCGATAAGCCTAAGCCGTGGGCAAGAAATGCAGAGAGAGCAATCTGCATAACATAGCTGAGAGAGTGTCTAATCATTTGGGGTCGTTGCTTTAGTTCTGATGTACAAACCTTTTGCCCTGGGAAGTCAGTCTTTCTCGAGGCTTGGTCCCAGCTGACAACATGGAACAGGGCTTTCCATCTCGCCTGGCTCAACCATGTATTTGGGGAGTCACTGGCTGGGGTAACACTGACTTGTCACTTTGCTTCAGAAATTACACATCAGCTCCTTAGCCAGCCCAATTTACATTGCTTAAAGCCAATTGAAGGGTCAAAGAAATAGCCTAGCCAGCTCTGTATATATCAATAAATGAAGATAAGACCAAGATTATCCAAAATTGAGATAGTTGCTCTTCTTTTCAAGGAGAATCAAGGAGTGATACACAATTATTGTGTATACTCAATAAATAATTACTAGCTTGGAGTGTTACTGTCTTTGTCAATCATGAAGCACTGAACTCTCAGCTCCCCTCTATGAACTACTAAATTTGTTTCTGTTTTTTCTTCATCCTTCACCCTACCTCTCACACAGGCAGTTGGGGATCTTGGCCAGGTCCTTGGTATTTGGTTCCTGAACAAGGTCTACCTAAATTGAGGCGGGGAGAGGTAGAGGACATCAAGCGGGCTGTACAGGGCGAATTTGGAGGCATCCTAGTGAAAGTGGAAGGTAAAGCATTGATAACATGGGAATTTTTCAGTTAGCTAGGATAATGGGGCAAAATTTGTCAGTAAAAGATCAAAGATACTGCATTGTTGCATACGTTGTCGAAGCAGGAACTGGAGTTGGAACCCACAAATTGACAAAAATGTTATAAGAAATTGTTAAATATAATCCATGGTTTCCACAGGCAGGAATCTTGGATATTGAGAATTGGGATAAGGTGGGAAAAAATTTAAAGAGAGATCATGGCAGAGGAGAAACTGTTTCTTTGGAGACCTTCTCAGCGTGGACCTTGGTAAAATCTGTTTTAGGCCCATTAAGTACTAGTATTCCCAAAGTTTCTTTTTTACAACAGAACAAGGGAGAAAAATATAAAGAAAAAGAAAAGTTGCCCACTGTGCTTCTGGCCCCTGGGGGAGACCCAAGCTGGGTGACAATTTTATTTTATTTTATTTTATTTATTTATTCTAAATCCATTTTATTACAAGGAGAAGAAGAGGAGGAGGAGGAAGAAGAGGAACAAAAGGTAAACTACAATAAAATTTCAAAACATCAATAATGAAGGGGCAACAGTGGTACATACACTGCACATTGTCATTCCCAAATCATTCAATCGGGTGAGAATTTGAAAGAAACTTTTCAGCCTTCACCTCCAGATTGTTTGTTTTGGTATTTCTAGACAGGGTCCTGCTCTGTAGCCCAGGCTGGCCTCAAACTTGAGTTGACCCTCGTGCTTCAGCCTCCCAAGTGCTGAGATTACAGCATGCACTACCACAACCAACTCTCCACACTGTTCAAAGATAAAACATTCTGAACCTTGTATGTCTAAATACTAACAAGCTGTTAAAAAGGTGGCTACACAAGGAGATGTTCTGGGACCTTGTTGTTTCCCAATAGTGGTTAGAAACAATCCTAATAATGAAAATCAGTTTGTCCCTAAACATCAGGTGTTTAAGTTTAAACTTCTTAAAAATTAAAACAAAATGTCTTACCTTTCCAGAGTGATCTTTACTTATCTCTGGGCCATATTAAAAAAAACTGGTCTAGATTTAATCCTAAGGCTCTCAAAAAAATGGATGTAAAAGTTTTAGTTCAAATTTATCTGCCTTTCAGTTCTTAGGCAGAATTGGAGATGAATTCTTCTTCAGCCCCTCAAGAATGAGACCAACTGGTTTTTATAACACAGTCATAAAATGAGAACAATCCTAGGAAACCTTATGAATATAACAGTTTTAAACAGAAACAGGTCTTAAAGAATAGGCACAGCCCCAACCCCTGGAGGACTGACTACCTCTCCCTCATGATTACACCAGAACATATTACAGGCCGGCCACTATGCTTGGAGATAATCTCTTTCTACAACCAAACCTGGTCTGCTTGCCCCCTGGAAATAATTAAAATTACCTCTAACAATCTATTCCATTAGAGGAAATAGTTACATGTGGCTATCGAAACAGCAATTTTGGCCATCAGCTGTGACTGTCCAACTGTGGCTATCAAAGCAACGATGGATGGGCTGGATAGCTGGATGTTCCAATCAGATAGACCCTTAGGCTAGGGCCCGTCTTGTAAATTGTCTTTGCTTTTGTAATGCTCGGATCATCCACTAACCACCTGCGCTGTCATCTTGTTCTGTATGCGCCATTTTTGATTTAAGTCCTTGCTCTTGTCACAAGATAAGTTTCTGTTTCTGGAGTAAGTTTCTGTTTCTTACAAAAAGTTTCCTTTTCCCCAAAATGACGTCTCACTTGCCGCCCTAAAACGACCAACCAGTTCGCTCCCCGTGTTCTTATCAGCCTACCCACCAATCGGCTGCGTTGCTCCTCTATAAAGGTAAACTCCCTTAGTTGTGAGGCGCGCAGTCTCTAGACCGGTTACCGGAGGCTGCGTCGCCAGGCTTGGCAATAAAACTCCTTCACCTTTGATCAATTGGATTGGATGTTTTTTTATTTCTTAGTTGGCCTATTACATTTGGGGGCTCGTCTGGGATGGAGATTTAGCCCCACCAACCCAAATTGGCCATCTGGACCCCTACAACCGTGAGTAAAATTTTACTTCTTCCAGAGGGTTTTGATGGCGCACCATACCTAGGTATAACTTATAGAGGGGACGCCCTCAATTTGGGAGCTGAGTCTGACAAGCAAGGACAGAACAATTTGTTTGGGCTAATGGCCCACTTTGCTTTGTATTTGTGTTTTGCCTTGCTGTCTTGACTAGCTCCGTTTGTCTTTGGAGCCCTCTGGTTAAAAATCTTGCAACCAAAACTTTTGGGTGAGGAGTTACTTTTTCCTCTTTTGAGACTGCAGTCTGTCTTGTGTCTGATTTGTTTGTGTCTGTGTGTCCACGTTTGCATCTTGTGTTTCTGTTAACTGTTTCTAACTTTCTCATTGCTCAAGACCTTGCTCCTAGGAAATCATGGGACAGACTGGAACAAAGGAACCGCCCACACCCCAAGCCTTGGTCCTTGACCATTTCAAGGAATTTAAGAGATGAGCGGCAAGCTACGGGGAAAATGTTTACAAAGGGAGATTAATGATCTTTGTTACACAGGAATGGCCTGCCGGGACGAAAGGGGTCTGGCCCCCAATCGGGTCCTTTGATATGACCACGGCACAAGCGGTTCACCGATATGTCTTCAGGCCCCCGTCCCACCCTGATCAAATTGTTTACATTCAGATTTGGATAGATATTATCTATGATTCCCCTCCTTGGATTAAACCTCCTAGAGGGGAACTCATAGCGGCACTCAAACCGAAAGTGCAACCAAACCAGAAGCCCACGGCTCCTCCATCGATCCTCGTGTCAGAAGAAGTTCCCCTTCTGGATGAGTATTCGCCTCCTTTGCCGCCTCCCCCATACCCGGCCCACTCGTCTTCTCCAACCCCACTCCCTGACTCTACTTCCTCCGCCTCCCCTTCCCCCACTTCCTCCCCCTCTTCTTCCCCTAGTCCGATCCGCACACGCGGTCGCCACTGTGCAGAACTTCAACCTAGGCCTCCCTCTGAAGCCGTTCCCCTCTGTCCTCTGAGAAATGCCAACACACGGTGGAGGCTCGATGTTTGTCTATGCTCCCTTTTCCACTTCTGATCTGTATAACTGGAAAAGTCAGAACCCTCCTTTTTCAAAGGACCCTGATAGCCTTATAAATTTGCTTGAGTCTATTTTTGTCACTCACCGTCCCGCCTGGGACGACTGTCAGCAGATACTTCGAGTCCTTTTTACAGCAGAGGAGCGCTTCCGCATTCTCGCTCAAGGAAAGAAAGGCATCCGGGACCCCGACGGCACTCCTACAGCCGACTTCCAGAGAATAGAACATGTTTTCCCCTCCTCGCGCCCGGAATGGGACCCCAATACTGATAGAGGTAAGGAGGCTCTAGAACAGTATCGCC